>CAUYPK010016799.1:0-39517 GCA_963574355.1 Loris lydekkerianus | reverse complement strand
AATGTAAATGTCTTAGCACAATAACTAAGAAAATGCCTGGAAGGCTATGTTAACCAGAGTGATGAAAATGTGTCAAATGGTCTATGAAACTAGTGTATGGTGCCCCATGATCACATTAATGTGCACAGCTATGATTTAATTTAAAAAAAAAAAAAGAAAAGAAAAGAAAAATTTTCCTAAATAAACTTTTAAATGGAAACAAACAAAAGAAAAGCCAAAAAAAAATTTTCAGATATCAAAAAAAAACAAAAAAAAAAAAAACTGCAATTGTGGGCGGCACCTGTGGCTCAATGGGTAGGGCGCCAGCCCCATATACTGAGGGTGGCAGGTTCAAACCCAGCCGTGGCCAAACTGCAATAATAAAAAGAAAAAAGCCAGGTGTTGTGGGTGGGTACCTGTAATCCCAGCTACTAGGGAGGCAAGAGAATCGCCTAAGCCCAGGAATTGGAGGTTGCCGTGAGCTATGTGACGCCACGGCACTCTACTGAGGGTGATAAAGTGAGACTCTGTCTCTACCAAAGAAAAAAAAAAAAAAAAAAAAAAAACTACAATTGTTAGGAATAATTTCAATAATCTAAAGCCAGGTAAACCACAGTGTGCTTCCTCCACCCCCCAAAAGTCTTATTTTCTTAAAAATAAAAAAAAAGAAATAGAGAAGAAATAATTCTATTTGTAGTCAATAGTGTTCCACTGACACAGAGGAATCAGAGCTATTTAAATCCTAATCTGTTCTTTCACTCTCATCCAAAAGCATGATTTTCAAACTAAAAGGGATTTTTTTAATGTGATTAAGAGAAAATGAAAAATATATGATGGGCAAATTGTTTGCCATGAATGGATTCATATTTCTTGGTCTATATTTATGTTGTAAGCCATCAGAGTATTTGTGGATGAAATAGAAGAACTTCTATTACTAAACTTTAATAAATTTTGAAAAATGTAATGGGCTTAAAATGACCAATGAGAAGAAAATATTCTGAGTGTCAAAAAAGAGTAAAACAGAGCAGCTTTTGTATATTGATAAGTTCAAAACCAGTTCCTAAAAGTATTCCGTATAGAATTAAGCAAATTATCTATAATAAGTTAAAAAAAAAAACAAAGATGATTACTAGAAAGTAACAAGTTCAAGAGCAAAAAACATTAAATGATGCTTGCTTCTTGTTTTAATATGTTTGCCAGCTTGCATTATCAAGAGAATAGAGAAGATAAAATGTCTTGATTTCAGCACAGCACTGGAAAGTGTTTTATAATATCCTTGAATAAAGGAAAGAGAAATTCAGGGAGGATGGTGGGACTCTTGGGAGAATATACATGAACCTGATTAGAAACCTCCAGAGAGAAGCCACAGGGTTTGTAAGAAAACCCTGAAGACAAGTGGAAGGACTTGTGGGGGCTCGGGGAGTAATATTTCAATGCTTGGAATAAATGAATCAAGATTAACATAATAATATGTAAAAGCAACAAGTATAAAGACTTTTCAGAAAACCAAGTGAGTGAAATCGATTCATAGATTAACTTAAATTTGAGCTGGTGGAGTCATTTATTCTGTAAAAAGAATACAACCTCTTTATATCCTAACCTATTCTTTCATCTCCATCCAAAAGCATGATTTTCAAACTAAAAAGGATTTTTTTAATGTGATTTAGAGAAAATGAAAAATATACCATGGGTGTATTAATTAGAGTGTATTAATACTCCCATTTCAAGGAAAAAGTAATGGTAGACAAAAACACATCTTTGTCACCTTCATATTTAGTTGAATATATCCCAAATACCTTGTATTATGCAGAAATATTTGAGTCACCTAACAAAATATACATAGTATAAATGAATAAAAATAAACAAAGGTTTGTCTTTCTACAACACTGAAAAACCCGGTAAGACACAAGCCATGCCTGAGTTCCCAGTGCCTGGTACAAAGGCTGTAAATATTTATGACAGAGACAATAGGGTGAAAGTAAAATAATGATGGAATAGTACAAAGAACTTGGAAATGAAAGTTAATCCATAAACATGTATGCCAGGATTTAGGCCATTACCATGGCTCATAAATGTATCTCTGAGCCTCCTAGCAGCCAAGGCAAGGCAATAAATATGTTAAAATCTCGGTGTCTACAAAAATGAAAATTTCATCATTTCTTTCCAGAAGCAACATAGATGTTTCTTGCAATAAAATCCTGAGAGAAATTTCTCACAGGATGCCTCATTGAGCAAATACATTGTGATGTACTGAAAAACCCTAAAAGTGTGGTACAGTGGTTCTCAACCTTCCTAATGCTGCAGCCCTTTAATACAGTTCCTGTGGGTCGCGATCCACAGGTTGAGAACCTCTGGTATAGTAAGTTGGTTAAATGCTTTTTACTCCTTCTCAAGGAAATAGCAGAAAATCAAACACAGTTTCGTGAAAGTAATTACTTGATGGACCAAAGTATTGGGGTCCAAGTACATAGGTTGTCAGTGGTCAGGTTGCTCCAGGCCCTGGGGTGTGTGGCAGGAAGAATAGGAGAAAGTAATTCACTGCATGTCCTTGAGACAGTCCTTTCTGAAACCACGCTCTTGCTATTAGCTGGTAGGTGGAAAATTTGAACTTGGATTCTCTGGCAAGAATCACAGTGCAGATATGTTATGCTGATGATTAGATGCCAGTTCTTTTGCTTACACTAGAGAAGGAGTGTGGGTCTGAGTCTCACTGTGAGGGACGCGGTTAAGAACCGGATCCACGTAAAGAAGAGCGTCCAGGAAAGTGGCAGATCTGGACATCGTTTCATATGCAAGCTAGACCATGCAGTGAGCTCGGTGTGCTGAATCTGAAGACAGGCAAGTCAGGATAAACAACCTCAGATAAGTGTACCTGAAGAACTGCCTTAGCAGGGAGGGCGCTTATGTTCTCTGAGGTCCAGAGCCTGGCCAAGGACCAGCAGCAGAGCCGTCTAGAACAAAGCGATGCTACCTTAAAATGCCGGCAGGGTCCTAGGCCTGGAAAGGTTCAAAGAGAAACTGTAAGTGATGTTTCAAAAATCAATCCTGTCCTGAGAAGGAAACAAAATCAGAAAGCCTTCTAGCCACATGGCTTCTCTGATAGAGGGTGAGAATCCAGGCAGGTGCGCCTTATGTCTGTGTTGGCACAGAGTGTGGTGACCGCTCCCAGGGAGGCCTCTGCACCTGTTTGGGGGCTCTTTCATCTTGTCCTCCCTCATTGCTGTTAACCAGAGTCCTCTAAAGAAGCGCTGTAAGCAGAAACCACTATATCCCAAATCCTCTGAGTTCCTCTTAACACCATACACACGGAAAAGACATTTCATTCTTTAAAAGCTATTAGCTGATGACCCCAGTTTGGAAACTTCGCAGAGACTACAGTGATAGTATTTATTGACGAGAGTCTTCTGTGATATTTAAGGCTCATTGCACTGGAAAAGCAGAATCATGCAGTGTTTTAGCCTGATATGCCAAATCACCATTAAAGATACCAGAAGTGTCCTATTTTTGTTGTTTTGCAGTGGAAGCTGAGGTGTGATATGAATAGATTTCAGGAACAAAATGCATTTCTTTCATGGAAACATCATTCATAAAAGACATTTTACTAAGTCCTGGGTTTTAAAAAAAGGTAAATTTAGGATGCTGGGTGAAAAATAATGGCTCTAGCCCTTCCCTCTGAGGAAGAGGTTTTGATGTCATTGTCCTCCGGGCAAGTCCCGTGTCAGCCAGGAGGTCATCTACAGCCCCAGCGCCAGCATGAGTACTCCAGTTGTCATAATTCATGACATGCTCACTTGGTCTTCCAGCAAATACACTGAAGAGCATACTTTATCAAAGCAATACTTAAAAATGTATGAAAGTCAGAGGCAGGGTTGAATCGCCTTTGGAAGTTATTTCTGAAAAATTGTTTTCTTAAAAGATTCTATATCCCGGTGGGCCCACATCTATGGTGCACCTTAGAATGGGTAAAGGAGATTGCACTAATGTACACAGCTATGATTTAACAATAAAATAAAAAAATAATAAAATAAAAGATTCTATATTCCTATGCTGTTAGCATCCCTTATTTTAATCCGAGGATTCCATTCCACTTAAGGTATTTAAGACCTCCCCTTTCCCAGTGTTTTCCTAATACCCGACTTATGTGGACCATTATACCGTGGAAAGCTTATAGTCTACAAAAATGCTTGTAGAAAGCACTTCTGAGTAGAAATGTGTGGTTTAATTAGCAAAGCGCTCACCGTGGATTTGCCTGTTTTATGAGATGTCTACTCTAAACATCAGCTTTATCTTGCCTCTCTTCAGCGCTTTTTGTGAGTACACGTTGTGTGTTTGTGTAACTTACCATGGCTCATTCCACGGAGCTTTTCTCAATGTTTCCTTTGCCCATATTTTAATTCTTGCTAAACGAACCCGTGTTCGATGGACAAGCTTTGGAGGCTAGACTCATCTATTCTTCAAGCACCCATGAGATTGCCAAGTCAAGCTTTCTGTCAAATTATATCTGACTAATTGATTCATATTTAACCCACAAGAAAAGTGGATGATAGTTTTCTTGAGTTGATAGAGAGGCCTTTGAACTGGTAACATTTTTTTCATAAATTCTCTTCTCCTCTTAGAATATTTGTGTCTTTCAAAGAAGAAATTTTGGATAAAAGATAGAGATCAAAATAAATTTCTGAAGAAACAAAATCCAGATGATTATTTCAGGCAAAATAAATAGCTGTTATAGAACAATTTTGAAGGGATATTCATCTTATGATACTTCAGGATTAATGTATAAAAGAAAAAAAATCTGTATTTTAGAAGCGCATCATAAAATGTACTAGGGTACGTTGGTGACAGGTGCCAAATGGACCGTCTCCCAGCGCCCAACCTCTGCCTTTCTAATCTTCAACCACAGGCGTCTTAAGTTTTTATGAACCATCGGCCCTTCAGCGGTCTGGTGATAACTTTGAACCATTCCTTAAATACTTGTGATTGCAAAAGAAACACATTATGTTTCAATGTTATCCTGAATATTAAAATATTAGACAAGTTTGTGATATGGTAGTGTATATCCTTCTTTAGTAATACGTTAAAATCAATGCCTAGCAGTGGGTCTAATAACTACCATAAAATTGAAATAATGATGAGCAAAATCAACATTCAAGAGGAAGCATGGTTTTTCATCTACAACCATAAGATGAGATTTTCAAACATTCGTAGTTTCTATGAATGAGAAAGAACTGCAAATACAATCATGATTTGTCACCATGGTTAATGAAAAATAATCAAAAAGGCCAAGTACAGTGGCTCACACCTGTAATCCTAGCACTATGGGAAGATTAGGCAGGAGGATCACTTGAGGTCAGGAATTCTCAGACCAGCCTGAGCAACAGCAAGACACCATCTCTACTAAAAATAGAAAAACTGGGCAGGCATCATGGTGGATACCTGTAGTCCCAGCTACTCAGGAGGCTGAGACAGAAGGATCACTTGAGGGCGGCGCCTGTGGCTCAGTGAGTAGGGCTCCGGCCCCATATACTGAGAGTGGCGGATTCAAACCCGGCCCCAATCAAACTGCAACAAAAAATAGCCGGGCTTTGTGGTGGGTGCCTATAGTCCCAGCTACTTGGGAGACTGAGGCAAAAGAATCATCTAAGCCCAGGAGTTGGAGGTTGCCGTAAGCTATGACTCCATGGCACTCTACCAAGGGTGATAAAGTGAGACTTTGTCTAAAAAGAAAAAGGATCACTTGAACCCAGGAGTGTGAGGTTGCTGTGAACTAGGCTGATGCCATGGCACTCTAGCCTGGGCAACAAAGTGAGATTCTGTCTCAAAAAAATAATAATAAATTAAATTAAAAACAAACAAAAATTTTCCCCTCATGTTCACAACCCCTAAGTTCTATCCATAGTCCCTTGGAGCCTACAGACTCCAGATGAAGACATATTGAGTATAGTGCTTCCTGCCACTGCTCCCTCTTGTACTCAGCCAATAAAGCGGTGCAGTGGGGGGATGGTTGGCTGTCAGCACGTGCAGACATGTTTGCAGGACCCTCAGCAGCAGAGATGTCAACAGGGCCCCCACACACCCCACCAAGGCAGCCTGTCACTGCCAGTGACACGCCCGGTGTGTGAACATTGTCACCTCAGAGTGGCTCTCTGCATCAGTTCAGTGCTTTCTCAGCTGAGAAGTCTGTCTCTAGCAATGCTATCAGGAGCTGATTCACACCAGAATGTGTTCACTGTTCTCCATGATTTTATTTGCCAAGATCAAGAAATGGTTTTCCAATGTTCTTTATGCATATTTACCAACCGTATGCTCCTGGTCTGTACTGTCTTCAGGATGACGTGTTCCATACATATCTTCCATATCTTCAACTAGAATTTGCGCCCAACATCTAGGTCCACATTGCCACATGGATGTCTAAAACTGGACATATCATCTTCTTCCCAAATTGAGTTTCTCCGTCTGTGTCTTTTGACTTTTCTCCTGACTAGTTAGGAATGTCACCAGTGACCATGTGTGGCCACTTCAGACTTCCCAGATACCACACCCTCCCCTCTCTATTTCATTCCCATTTCTACTCTGTTGGTTTACAACCAACCTAGATCGCCATTACCCCCGTACTCTGTTCAAAATCTTCAATAACTCTCCATGGGCTGCTGAACTAAACACAGACCCTGCCCTACAAGCCTCTCATGGCCCCAGACTACCATTCAGCTGCCTACTTTATCCTGTGCAGCAAACCTGGATAACTGTTGTTCTGTAATCAGGTAGCAAATATTTTGCCATATTTATCTTCTGGCCCACTGCCTTTATCATGCTGTACTCTCCTCTGGAATGTGAGTCTACAGAAACTTCTCCCATGGAAACCCAACCCTTCCTTCAAAGACCATCCCAAGATGCTCACCTCACTCGCCTCACTTGACTTTTAATTCCTAATGGTAGGGACCGTGTTAATTATCCTTGTACCTCCCGTAGTGCTTGGTGTAGTGTTTTTTACAATAGGTACTTAATACATGTTTTCAACTGAATTGAAATGATTCCAACGCAAAAAAAAAAAAAAAAAAAATGGATTTGCAAAAATAACCTGCCTTCCATTTCTCATGTGTAGCAGAATAAGCAAACTAGTGGGTGTTCACTGACTCTCATTTACTGATTAATTAGTGGATTCTAGTGGTGCTGTCTTGCATTTGGCTTTCACCCACTCAGTCTCTTCCTGCCCAACTGTTTTCCTGGATAACCCTGTCGGGCCCTCAGGGCTCAGTCTAGCCAGTGTTTTTGCAAGGAAGTCTCTCCTAGCCCCAGCTCTGACTTCATGGGCAGGCAACATATGCAGTTGCATGGAGCCCCGCACTTAGAGAGGTGCCACAGCTGGCTTCACGCTCTGTTGACACCATCTTGAAACCCTTCCTAAGTTTTTAACAAAAGTCCCACATTTTCATTTTGTGTTGGACTTTACAAGTTCAGTAGCCAGTCCCGCCTGACCCCTCCTCTTCTGTATGCTCCTGTCATTGCCTGTATTTTCCCAGTCATTGTAATCATCATTCAGAAGTTTAATTTTCTGTTTACATCTATTTTCTTCTCTGTATGCCTCAATAGACTTCTTTAGCCTTAGGGAAGCGGAGGGAAGGGATCATATATTTAGTCAATATTTACTAATTGGATAAATGGATGAATGGCTGAGTGAATGAATGAATGGATAAAGAAATGATACGCTAATGGATGTATTGACCTATCCATGACCCCTTGGCAGCCAGAGCAGTGGATATCTTTGGCTCGTAGTCCTCAGATGGACCCCTCTAGCAACAACAAAATGCTGGCACAGAAACTACTCTTGTTAGAAAGGATGGTGATATTAGCTCAAGGAAGAGTGGGAAAAGTAGAAGGTAGAGAAGAAAGGTTAAACAGCATTTAAATATTAATGAAGAAGGAACTAGCAAAAAGATCTCTTTTGAAAACAAACATAGACTTCATGAATCCACCGTTGGGATGCTCTTGGAAGAAGAGGGTATCTCAGTGATTCAATAATCCCCTGCTCAGCTTTCTGGTAAGCGTGAGCTTGTGGGGGAGGGAATATCCAAATAATGGCAACTCTCCAGAGGAAAACATCTTTCACTGTTTATGATGCCTCATTATCCTCCCGCATACCTTAGTGATCCCTGAATTTTACTTTCTCATTAATAGTTAACAGGTTAGGTAGGTACACTGGGTTCTGACCACTAAATTTACAGTATTTAGTCTATCAGGGCCAATTTAAAGTGTAGTCCAAAGTACCCTGAATCATAGGATTCATGACTCAAGAGTTTGGTAAGTCATTATCAACATTATCAACATCATGTCCTAGTTTGGGGGTTTTTTTGTTTGTTTGTTTGTTTTTTCACTAGTAGGCTTCTTCCCCTGGGAGACTTCTATTTGCAATGGCAGCTACTTCCCTCGCAGTTTGAGGAAATAGAGAAGCATCCCCCCAAATCTTCCTGAGCCAAGATCGTTATTGCCATTCCCATCTGTGCAAGCTCATTCAGTGACACTGTGTAGAGACTAACAGACAGTGCTTGGACTGCTACATAGCTTGGATGTGTTACAACATGTTCTTAATTCTTGGTTTTCGTATTTGCAGGGTTGGGATAATAATATTTCTACTCCTTAAATTCATGAGTCTAATTTTTGAGAATGCATGTAAAGGGGCTTAGCACACTACCTACCTTATAAGAAGCCCTCTCTGGAGGTTACCAATTATTATCAGAACACAGAACATGAGCAGTTATAAACTTACACTCCAGTTCTGTGTTGGGATAGATACAAAGAAAATAATAAGGTGGTATCAGTCATGAGTCAACAACATATAGTAGATTCTATAGTTGTAGCAAGAAAGCAGGCATAGACCATCAATAAAACTTTATTTACACAATAAAATAAATAAATAAATAAATAAATAAAACTTTATTTACAAAAGCAGGCATTAAGGGGAAGGATTTGTTTCACAGGCATGATTAGGCAACCCTGGTCCTTGGGAGCTTTCAGTCATGTGTCGTAGAATAACTTGTGTAAGACTTTTCAGGGAGAGACAAAAGGATCAGGGACTGACTCCACTGCTCTCAGAAAAACAGCAACTGATATTTTGAAGGGTGCTTATTATGAATTTCCCAGTGATGAGGAAAAGTAAAAAATATGGCCTAGAGTGAGTAGCATGGGTGGTTTTATTTTGTTATTTTTAATCTTGCATTTCAAGGTAAGTTGCTTCAACTTTGAAACAAAGCCTTCTCTTACATCAGACATTTTCCTTGAGCACTAAGGTCCCCCTTAATCCTGGAAGTTTCTTATTTCTAGGAATAAAAGTGTCTGTCAGTTGACCGGGTAGAAAATGCTCTCTCCTGACTTCTGCTCCCTATCATTATATAGGAGTAGACATAGCTGAAGGGTCATTTCTCTAGCAGTTTGGAAAGAAATGAAAAATGCATGGCTAGCAGAGGAAATCAGCCATTTCCTTTTCTATTCTTGCTATTAATATAAAGAAATGACAAATGAGAATCCATGAGCAAGATCAGACTCTGAAAATGAGCCAGGGGCTTGTAACAACCATGTAAACCCTTGACAGTGTACCAAAGCCGCCAAACAGGAGGCTGAGAGGCGAAGCACGAGCTTCCAGGGTGGGGGGGCAAGAACGCACTTCCTGGGCCTTCTCAGTGTCTCTGCTCAGGAAAGGAGCTGCACAGGAAATTCACAGATGCTTGGATGGCAACATCTAAACGCAGCATGCCACACATACAGGCCCACAGAGGGAACCTTCTCTCTGCCAATCACGTTGCAAACGAACCCTTTGTTATGTATTTCCTATTGCGTTTTCATATCCAAAATGTCTAGTACCTTCTAGGGTCTTTATAATTTAATCTATTGCCAAGTCTAAGGGGTCTGCTGCTTTATTCATTAGAAACAAGTTTACTCTGTAATAATAAGGCAAAGTTCTTATCAGATTTCTCTTTTTTGTTGTTGTTTTACAGTTTTCTCCTTGTCTTTGGTTGCTTGATTTTGTCAGTGTTTTCTACCATCCCCGAGCACACAAAGTTGGCCTCGAGTTGCCTCTTGATTCTGGTAAGTGAAAAATATGAACAAGAATGTGCATAAAGTTTACATGTGAGTCATGTAAGAACTGCCTATATTTATGCTGTGCATCTTGTCCTACAAAAAGTTCTATGTAAGAGAAAACAAAGAGAGTTATGGTGAAATATAAAAGTTTCAAAGATCACTGAAATATTTGCCCACCGATTGAATCTTTACTCCACACTCAGGAATATATAGAAATATTCAGGATTGCTATTATGTAGCAATATCTTGTGTTATACATATATCATAACAGAAGGCAATATTTGGAAGCAGTTGTATGTTCCTCTATGTTAATAAACAAATCATAAGAAGAATTAATATCTATAAGGGCTCTCATTATATCAATAAATGCTTCAAGGTAAAGAAGCATTTTCCAAAAACAGTTTGGAAAATTGCAGTTCCCAAAACTGCAATTTGTCAGTAGCTCATTGGCCAAGAGCTATGAGCATGTGGCACACCATGAGAAGATCAAGGCGTCTTCTTCATGTTCTTTTCAACCAATAGACTACATTATGACTTTTTGCCACTAAGGCAGTTACCTGGTGAACAATTCTGCAGTTTGCTCTGTTTCCATTATACTGTCAATCCTCAACCACAGAGAATTGCTCAATTCACTTTAAAATGGAAAAAGACCCCAAGATATTTTAGTCTGAATTATTCTAGGCTTTTTAAGCGCTTGTGCTTCCTATTACAACTGAACTATAGCACCGTATACTCAGATCACATCTGATTGAAAGGTTGGTTCATTTACAACCATTTTGACCCACTCACTTAGTCCAAAATTACCAAATTTGACAGTCTCAGAACTGTCTGGGTGAGCTATAAACTGGAACAGCTCGTTTTTTTCTGTAAAGCCTCGTGGAATACAGAGGACATGGGCTTGGAGGAGGAGGCAGAAATGGAGTAAGATGGTTTATGTGCCATAAAAAGCAGAGATTGGTTATGTTGTCACGGTAAACACTGAATACGAAAAAAATTGTTATTACCTTAAAGGTGGCAACTGAGAGATTTTGACTCGGGGAACCTGAGAGGAGGGCAGATGCTTTTGCTGCTTTTGCTTTCAGAGGGCTCGTTTGTGCTTGAGGTTGCTAATCATCAAGTCTTTTAGTCCAGTAATATTAGGAAGAAATCGTATTTGAGTCTGGAACAAATCTATCCCAATTTGTTTCCATACAAATTGGGCTCCAGCAATCTATCACTCATGTGAAGATTACTGTTTCAAAGCCCAAGGTAGAGAGCAGATAACCCAAAGAGCTCACCAGGGATTTGTTCCATTTGCAAGCTTTCCATGTGGGTAGCAAGTGGGCTTTTAGCTTTGTCTACTGCTTTAATAACAACAGATGATTTGAGCCCAAGGTCTAAGGCACACCTGGCCCTTGGGTCCACACACAAAACTACAGCCATGAATCTTAGATTGAAAATTATAAATCTGATTTGTAAACTTGAGAACATGAAAAACTGGGTCGACTGCATGACCAGTGTTATATGTTAGGAATAACTCAATCATTAGAGATCCCATAAAAATGTTTCTTTTATAACCAAGTCAAGAATCCAAAATGCACACTTTCTGGGTGAGGGGCACAACTATTACTTTGACTTAAAATATGCAAAAGCAAACTATGTAACCCAAGCGTGTACACCCCCATATTGTTCTCAAATTTAAAAAAAAAATTTAAATGTTAGGTTTACATCCTCCAAATTTCTGAACTATTAATTCAGTCATAGCTAATCAGTTTCTAAATAGTCCAAGAAACCCACGTAATTACAAAACCCAACACTGATTAGTATCTTTACTTTGAAAACCTATGAAGTAATGAATGATTGATCTGTTTAGTAACCAGAGTGCATTGGATATATTTATTCTTTCCCTTGAGTCATTCAGAGAGCATTTTAGTAGGAGAAAAAGTGTAGATGTTGTCAGTCTTTGAATTTAGCCAAGTGGAAAGGAGTCCCTCTGTGCAAGTAAGGGCTTTGTTTTGAGCCTTGGGGTTAGTGCTGCAGAAAGATGGTCTTAGAAAGCTGCTATCGCAAAGCTTTCACTAAGGAGAAGGTTTGCTAATTCTGTCTTTCTGCTCTAGTGATACATTGTGAAGGTGTATTCCGAAAACCTAGCTCAAAATATGCAGACCACGTCACAGAGTTAAGATTTGCCGATGTTATTCTTCACCAGTGCTTTCTCCAAATACTGTAATTTTGTGAACAAAATGAATTCAAGTCTTTGTTTTTCTTCTTTTTCTTTAGTTAGCAATTAATAAATTAGGAAAGCATAAATATTTTAACTGTTTTTCATGGTGAGTTAACATAAAGTTTAATCACTTGTAGAATATTGGGAAAAGCCATGATAAATGTTAATGGTTTAAGGAATCTCTTATTTATTATCTTTTAACATGTATGTTTCAGAGGGTTAGTCTGATTTCAAAGTCTATCCTCTGAACATCTAATCGAACAGATTTAATAGAACACAATTATGACTAGCAGTGTTTTTAGTTACCGAGACGGAGCTTAACTAAAGAAGTACCATCCAAAGAAGTAATAGGAATGGATTCTAAAATGTTCACAAAAATTAACTGTGAAGTCTCTTTTGTACACTTTCTATGTATACTTTTGGTTTACAAATATAACACGGGAGAGTAAACTCAGAGTTATGTATAATTCATACATCATAATTGTGTATTTCTTCATAATTCTGTCCCTTTGGGATTTTTTTAAACATTTGAAATATGTGAAGAGATTTCCTGTAATTCTATTTCTGTGCAAGTATAAGGCACCCACCCTTCTCACAGAGAGCCCACTACACGCAAACCTGGCTCTGAGACAGAGCCCTGTGTGACACTCACTTTTTTCCATCAAATTGTTTCCTTGAGGGCACTGGTATTCAGAACAGGCCATTCATTGCCTTGGACATGATGTGCTTCCCTCCTGGAGTCCCCATGAAGACTTTGGCTCTCCATCCCATACCTCACAGGGAAGGTTGCCTCCTTCCCATCCAGAGTCACACTCCCAAGTCTACTTGTAAACTTGTAACTTCAAAAAGTTACCTCCATTACAAACCAAATGAATACCTGTTTCAATTTGTTTATTCTTTTCAGTTGTGTAAACTGAGGCTTATTTTTATAATCCAATTTCCCTTCTTTGGCTCCCTCTAAGCAGTGGACACAGATGTAAGATTGTGATATAGCTATATCACAATAGCTAGGCACCTATATAGCTAGGCACCACAAGTTCCAACTCCACTTCTACCACTTTTTGGCTATTCAATGTGGAAAATCACTACTCTGTACCTTCGTTTTTTTCATGTGTTAAAAATGGATAGGAAGACTCTGGGAAGATGGAAGAGTAGGAAGCACCAGGAATCATCTCCCCACCTAGACAACAATTCCACCAGCAGAATATGATGTGACTATTTTAGGACTCTGAAATCTACCGAATGTTTGCAAGTTCCAGGGGAAGACTTGGATGGTACATTGCAGTTAATTTTAGTCATTCTAGAATAAAATGAATAAATATGTTTAAAAATTAGAACATAGGGGGATTTCCAGAAAAAAAAGATTTTTTTTTTGGTCAATTTCAGCTCCTAGCACAGTAGCAACTACCCATCCCCAACTCTCAGCTCCATTGTAGGCATATGCACATGTTCCAGGGGGACCTGAGCACAGCTTGCAGGACCCAAGTAGGCAAACAGGACCCTGTCCTCCAAACTTCAAAGATCTGTCCTCTGACAACTGAGTGCTCCTTCTGATCACAGGGGTACAGAGCGAAAGGTGGCAGCCATTGTTGTTGTACCTTAGCTCAGTATTGTAAGCGCCTCCCTCAAGCTGAAGTGACTTCATTGGGATTAAAACGGTCCTTCCCCCACCTTCATTTTTATTTTTCCCTTTTTTGGAATATAATGCATGAAGATGTAAATATGTGACATCAATAATTGAGAAGGGTAGGGAAGAGATGGAACAGAGTTTTTTCGCATGTCATTGAAGTTAAGCTGGTATCAATTCAAATTAGAGTGTTAAACTTTAGGATGTTAATGTAATCCCCATGGTAACCACAAAGAAAATAGCTATAGAATATACACAAAAGGAAATGAAGAAAGAATTTAGACATTTCATTAAGAAAATCATCTAAACAAAAACGAAGTCAGTAATGCAGGCAATGATGAACAAAGAAGCTACAAGCTATATATAAACACAAATAGCAGAATGACAAAAGTATGTCCCTCCTTATCTCACACTTTAAATGTAAATGGACAAAAGTTTCTAATTAAAAGGCAGAGATTGGCAGAATGGATAAAAATGCATGATTCAACTATGTATATGCTGAGTACAAGAAACTCCCTTTACATCCAAGGACACAAATACATTGACAGTGAAAGGATGCAAAGGTGTTACATGCAAATAGTAACCAAAATCTCTTCTCAACCTTTTTGCTAAATAGTAACCAAAAGGGAGTAGGTGTGGCTTTACTAATACCAACACTAAATAGACTTTAAATTAAAAAAGGTTAAAAGAGACAAAGAAGGACATCATGCATTAATAAGAGGTCAAATATAACAGGAAGATATAATAATTATAAACATTTATATGCCTAATAACAAATCATTAAGATACAAAGCAAACCTGATGGACTTAAAGGGAGAAATAGACAGTTGTACAGTAGTATTGGAGACTTCAAACCCCACTCTCAATAAGGTACAGAACAACCAGACAGAAGATAATAAAACAGAAGACATAACACAAATAACACGATAAATAAACCATGTCTAAAAGACATATTTGGAATACTCTACCTAGCAACTACAACACACACATTCTTTTTTTTTTTTTTTTGAGACAGAGTCTCACTATGTCACCCTCAGTAGAGTGCTATTGCATCACAGCTCACAGCAACCTCAAATTCTTGGGCTTAAGCAATTCTCTTGCCTCAGCCTCCCAAGTAACTGGGACTACAGGTGTTGCCACAACTCCCAGCTATTTTTTCTTTTCTTTTCTTTCTTTTCTTTCTTTTTTTTTTTTTAGAGACAAAGTCTTGCTCTGGCTCAGGTTGGTCTCGAACTGGTGAACTCGGGCAATCCACCCACCTCTGCCTTCCATAGTGCTAGGATTATAGGACTGAGCCACCACGCCCAGCCCATGCACATTCTTCTTAAAGTGCACATGGGATATTTTTCAAGACAGACCATATGTTCACATACAAATTAATAGATTTCATTTTTTTAATTAAATCATAGCTATGTACAATAATGCATTTATGGGGTATAATGTGCCAGTTTTATATACAATTTGAAATACAACAAACTGGTTAATAGAGATGGATAGCACACAAAGAATCTTCTTCAGCCATAAGGGGTTGAAGTTAAAAATCAGTAACAGAGGTAAAACTGGAATATTCAAATTTGTGGAAAATGAGCAACATACTCTTAAATAACCAATGTATCAAGTAAGAGACCACAGGGAAATTAGAAAATACTTAGAGATGTATGGAGACAAAATCAAAAACTACCAATATTTATAAAACACAATGAAAGCACTGCTAAAAGGGAAATTTATAGCTATAAATGCTCACATTAAAAAATAAGAAAGATCTCAAATAACCTAACTTTATAACTTATAGAAATAGAAAAAGAAGAGCAAACTAAACTCGAAGCTAGTAGGAAAAAGAAAATAATAATAAAGATTTGACCATAGATAAATAAAATAGAAAATAGAAAGGCAATAAAGAAAATCAATAAAACCAAGTGTTGGTTCTTGGAGAAAATCAATGAAATTGGCACTCCTTTATCTAGATCAGTGGTTCTCAACCTTCCTAATGCCGTGGCTCTTTAGTACAGTTCCTGTGGGTCGCGACCCACAGGTTGAGAACCACTGATTTAGATGGACTAAGGAAAAAGAGAAGACTCAAATCAATAAATTAGAAATGAAACTGAGGACGTTGCTACCAAGTCTATGGAAATAAAAAGGATTATAAGAGAGTACTATGAATAATTTTATGTCAATAAATGGGAAACCTAGGTGAAATGAACAAATTCGCACAAACACAAAACCTATCAAGACTAATTATAAAAATTTTAAAATCTGCACAGACCTATAACTAGAAAGGAGATTGAATCAGTAATCAGAAATCTCCCGACAGAAAGAAGACTGGGACCTGATGGCTTCACTGCTAAATTCTAGCAAACCTTTAATTTTAGCAATTTTCTGAAACTTCAAAAAATTCTAAGAGGTAAGAATACTTCCTAACCAATTCTATGAAACCAGCATCATCTTTATGTCAAAGCCAAAGACACTACAAAAAAACTAGACCAATATGCTTTATGAACATTTATGTAAAAATTATCAGCCAAGTACTGGAAAACCAAATTCAGCAGCAGAGTAAAAGAATTATACACCATGGGGCGGCGCCTGTGGCTCAAAGGGGTAGTGCACCGGCCCCATACGCCTGAGGTGGCGGGTTCAAACCCAGCCCCGGCCAAAAACAGCAAAAAAAAAAAAAAAAAAAAAAGAATTATACACCATGAACAGATGAGATTTATTCCTGAAGTGGAAGGATGGTTCAACATACAAAAATCAATCAATAATACCATGTTAACACAGTGAAGGGGAAAAGGCACATGATTATCAGAATTGATGAAGAAAAGGTATCTGATAAGATTCAACACTCTTTCATGATAAAAACACTCAATAATCTAGAACTAGAAGGAAACTAGCTGAACATGATAAAAACCATGTATGAAAAACCTAGAGCCAGTATCATACTCAATGGTGGAAGACTTAAAGCTTTCCCTCTAAGATCAGGAAGAAGGCAAGGGGGGCTGTTTTGTCACTCCTGTTCAACATACGGCACTGGGAGTGAGCACTTAGGCAAGTAAAAGAAATAAAAAGCATTCAAATAGAGAATGAAGAAGTAAAATTATCTCTGTTCACAGATGATATGATCTTATATGCAGAAAACCCCAAAGATTTCACCACCAGCAACAATAACAAAAAAAAAAAAAAAAAAAAAAAAATCTTAAGAAATAGTAAATAAATTTACCGAAGTAGCAACATACAAAGTCAACACACCAAAATGAGTTGTATTTCTCTGCACTAACAACGAAGGACTTGGAAAAGAAATTATGAAAACAATTGAACAACTCCATTTGTAATTTCTTAACAATTTACTTGCTTAACAATTAAGCAATGAGGGTCACAAAATATTGCTGAAAGTGAATGAGATGTAAATAAATGGAAACACATCCTATGTTCACGGTTTTGAAGACTTAATTTTGTCAAAATGTCAGTACTATAGATCCTTCTCAAAATGTCAATGATGTTTCTTACAGTATGTATGAAATTACAAGGGATCCCAAATTGCTAAAACAATCTTGAAAAAGAAGAACAAAGCTGGAAGACTCAACAATTTCTGATTACAAAATTTACTACAAAGCTAGAGTAATCAAAATAGTGTGGTACTGACCTAAAGACAGAGATTACAGACCAATGGAAAAGACTGGAAAATGCAGAAATAAAACCTTGTACATGTGGTCAAATGATTTTTGACAAGGGTACCAAGACTGTTATTTAATGGGGAAAGTGCAGTCTTTTTAGCAAATAGTGTTGGAAAAATTGGATATTCACATGCAAATAAATGAAGTTGGACCCATACCTAATGCTGTCCACAAAAAGTAACTCAAAATGAATGAAAGACCTAAAGGTAAGACCTAAAACTATAATATTCTTAGAAGACCGAAAACTATAATATTTTTAGAAGAGAATGTAGGCAAAATCTTTATGACCTTGGATTTAGCGACAATTTTTCGCTCTGACCTCAAAGGTACAACAGGCAGTGGCTCACACCTGTAATGTTAGCACTCTGGGAGGCTGAGGCAGGTGGATTGCTTGAGTTCAACATTTTTAGAGACAGGGGTCTCTAAAAATAGCTGGGTGTTGTGGCAAGTGCTCCAAGAGGATTGCATGAGCCCAAGAGTTTGAGGTTGCCGTGAGTTATGACACCACAGCACTCTAGTGAGGGCAAAAAAAGTGACACTGTGTCACAAAAAAAAAAGGCAACACAAGAAAAAATAGACAAATTCATAAAATTTTTAAAATTTTGTGCTTCAAAAGATAATATAAACAGAGTAAAATCACATCAAATGGGAACAATGTCTACAAATAATGTATCTGATAAGAGATTAATATCCAGAATATACAGAGGATTCTTAAAACTCAACAACAACAAATCTGATTCAAAAATGAGCAAAGGACTTGAATAGACATTTATCCAGAGAAGATATACAAATGGCCAATAAGCACATGAAAAGATGCTCAATATTACTAATCATTAGGGAAGAGCAAATCAAAACTATACTGAGATGCCACTTCACACCCAGTAGGATGACTACTAGTGAAAAATACAGCAGGCTCAGTGCCCTGGTTAGCACAGTGGTTACGGCACCAGCCACATACAGCGAGGCTGGAGGGTTCAAACCAGGCCTGGGCCAGCTAAACAACAATAAAAACTGCAACAAAAAAATAGCCTGGCATTGTGGTGGGCATCTGTAGTCCCAGCTACTTAGGAAGCTTAGGTAAGAGAATCACTTAAGCCCAAGAGGTTGAGGTTGCTGTGAGCTGTGACACCACAGCACTCTACCAAGGGCGACACAGTGAGACTCTGTCTCAAAAAAAAAAAAAAAAAAAAAACAGCAAAATAACAAATGTTGGTAAAATTTCTTTGAAATGGTACAGCCACTGTGGTAAACAGTACGTGTATTGACAGAGAGGGAGAGTACAGTTAGGCTTCTTTTCCCTCAAAAAATTAAAATAGAATTACCATATGATGCATCAGTTCCATCTGAAAGCAGGGTCTCAAAGAGATACTTGTATACCCATGTTCATAGCAGCATTAATACAGTACCTGCAAACAACCCAAGTGTCCTCTGATGGGTGAATGGATAAGCAAAATGCAAATACATACAAAGTAACATTATTCAGCCTTAAAAGAGAAGGAAATTCTAACATGTGCTCTAACCTGGATTAACTTGAGGGCATTATGCTAAGTGAAATTGAACAGTCGCAAAAATAAAATTATTTATTTTTATTTATTTTATTTATTTTTATGCTTATCTGAGATATTTAAAGTAGTCAAAACATCATGGAGAAAAAGTAGAATATTGGATACAAGGGACCAGAGGGATTATTATTTAATAGATATAGTGTTTGTCTTATAGGATAAAAGGCATTATGGAGATGGCTGGTGGTGATGGTGATAACATTATGAATATATTTAATAACACCCTGAATACTTTCAAATGGTTAAGGTGTAAATTTTATGTTAAATGCATTTTACCACAGTGAAAAAAAAATTGAGGAAAAAAATCTTTAAAAAGTTAAATGAAATTAAAAGTTCCCAGAATATACCCTACTTCATTAAAATTGTTAGGAAGTTTAGGTCAATTCAAGCTCAGAGGGCTGGGCCCAGCACAGAGAAAACTCTGAGAGCTAACGAGTATTATAACCACTGGCTCTTCTGTATACAACAGAGGCCCGGTGGGGACACAAGTGGAATATTTGGAAAGGCTTGAGAAACAAGTATTTTTGTAAGAGTTTTCTCATCGCAACCAAACACTGTGAATCATGGCGGTTTTCTACACAAAGATGTTCATCTAACTAAAAGTGAGTCAATGGTACATGCTCAGTGTGCAGTGTTGCGTTCTTAATAACCATGTATTTCTGGTGACTAATGAAGCATATTTTTATTGTTGTAGCTTTCTCTAAATACATCTGATGGGGGTGCCCACAGCTTTGTACAGCTCTTCTTCCAGCGTCTGTATCTGCTGAGTAGAGGATCAGGCAGGGATAACTCCAAATCTGACAGAGTTACTCTCTCTGCCATCACTCTGGGGATAAAATTTAGGAACTCCAGATCATATAGAAAGGTGGGTACCCAGATTCCAAGGACACTTAAAAGCTGGGGTTAATTTCCTATATTTTTTAAATTAATCGAAACCAAAAGGAAGTGAGCATTTCTTAAGTACCTTTTTATTAGGCTTGTGATTGCTTTTTTTCAAAACAATAAAACTTGCAATGTATCCCACACACACACAACTCATTTAACAAATGGCTGGAAAAGCTGTGCAAGACAACACAGCAGGTGTAAAAAAGAGCCAAGATTCCAGCCTTGGCCTGTTTGCCTAAAAGCCTGGGCTGTCTCTCCTTCTCTAGCTTCTTTCAAGGCTGACAGGTGTAGCAAGGTGTATGGGCCACCACCCAATAAGGCTTCTTTTTATTTTTTTTCGAGACTCACTTTATCGTCTTCAGTAGAGTGCTGTGGCTCACAGCTCACAGCAACCTCCAACTCCTTGGGCTTAGGCAATTCTCTTGCCTCAGCCTCCCGAGTAGCTGGGACCACAGGCACCCACCACAACACTCGGCTATTTTTTGTTGCAGTTTGGCCAGACCTGGTTTCGAACCCGTCACCCTACCCACTGAGCCACAGGAGCCGCCCCAAGGCTTCTTTTTAGTTCCACATGTGCCAAGTGATGCTCCAAACTTTTTCTAAGTTTTTTCTGTTTCTTTGTTTTTGAGACAGAGTCTCACTGCTGCACTGGATAGAGTGTCATGATGTCATAGCTCACAGCAACCTCAAACTCTTGGGCTCATGAAATCCTCTTGCCTCAGGCTCCATAGTAGCTGGGACTTCAAGCACCTGCCACAACACCTGGTTATAGTTTTTCTATTTTTATTAGAGGTGGGGGCTCCCTCTTCCTCAAGCTGGTCTCAGGCTCCTGAGTTCAAGCAATCCACCTGCCTCAGCCTCCCACAGTGGATTATAGGATTATAGGATTATAGGTGTGAGCCACCGCACCTGACCTTTAACACTTTTTCATAGGGTAAGTTAATTTCTTTTTTATAAGGAGTTCCAGTTACAAAGTTATTACAAATGGATATATTAGTTCAGACCACTAGAAGTTCTTGTATAAAGAATTCAAAAAACTTTTTTGTAAACAAAAATAGCCTGACCCCTGGTGTAGATAAGAAGGGTAAAGTTTTGTCTTCTGGTCTCAGCTCCGTTTGTTCAGGTGAGCATCACGTGGTTGAACTGAGCTTCCGTGTCTCCAGCCTGCTCTACGGTGGGGCGTTTCATTTTAGTTTGTTTTGATTTCATAGCCTGAGGTTGTACATTTTACCATTTTGTTTTCCACCTACTTGAGGAAATATCATTTGGATTTAATTTCCTCTCTATTTAATAACTTTTTGCCTTCCAGATTAAAGTATTTATTTTAGATCTCTAAATGCAAATTGTTCATCACATTGAAAAAAGGCGACCTCTCCATTTATTGGAAGCAGTGTACATTATTGGCAAAATGTTCATTGAAAGTTGTCATTTCTAAAATTGCCTAGCCATAGGCAGTAAAAGGAATGCCGCTGTAGATTTTAGCAAGATAGACTGTCTCGGTAAAGTTGCTCCTGTCTCCTCTTCGTGTGTTAGAAGGACTCCAGACCACAAACAGATTGTGCTAACGTGGCTGGATGCATGCTTGAACACGTGGCCGAAGGTCCAGGTCTTTCCAAACAGCTAGACATCTGACACCTCCTGATTAGAACATGCACACATGTGCGTTTATGCTTCACGTCACAAAGCAAACATGGGTTTACTGCATCCCTGCACAGTGAATTGGTTCCTAAAACGCGTACAAAGCCAATTCAAGCAGATCTAATTATATTGTAAATGTACTAGTAGAGTTTACTATTTAAAGAAAACTTGCAGTGAATCCCTTTGTAAAGTGAACCATCCCCTTGAAAAGTTATTAACAAGTACACAATCAAACTGTTTCAGGTTTGTTTTCTTTTTAATGTAGGCGCCTGTGGGGGGGTTTCCTTACTATGTAACTATATTCTATCTAACATGGTATTGAAAAGTTAGAGAGGTTCTTGCCATTTCCTGTCTACTAGTAGAGGATGGGGAAAATCAGCCACACACACTTGTACCAGTCCTTGCAAAGCAGAAGGGTTTGCACATGAAATTACAGATTTGACGCAGAGTGAAATCATGTTGTCTTCACATTCCAAGCTTCTAGTGTGAAACATTGTAAGAGGGGATAACAGAGCATGAGGGTAAGAATCCATCGGAGGAGATTAAAGGTTCCATTTGTAAAGGAAGTGGCAGAGGATGGGACCCAAAGAGTCAGATAGGAGGAATGAGAGATGCCTCTGGAGATGGATCATGTCCCTGTAATTTACTGTCGAAAGCGCTCAGAACGTTGAAGACTGCAGTTATTTTCCTTTGCTTCTCTTTCATCAAGAAAAATGCAAATAAACTCTAAAATGATTCATAGAGACTAACGACCCTCATCAATCTGCTGACAACTGAAAAGAAAAAGCGGGAGTAGTTATACACCTACACTGAATCTTAACTGAGGGATAATAACATAGTAAGTCAGTTGCCCTGTGAAAAGTATTTCAGATATTAGAGGAAAGAGTTGTTCAAGTTAAAGATAATGAAATTGTGCCTGAAAAAGACCGTGTCTCTCTCTCTACAATTTCCACGTTTTTGATGCAAGCATTGATGTCTAAGCAAGTGGTTCTGTCTGTACCACAGAACTTCTCCGTGCAATGTTGTTTCAAGACTTGATGAGCAAACAGGCTTAGAACTATCTGTAAGCCACCCTCAACCAGCTCCACCATGACAGTTAGCTCTGGTGTCCTTTTGAACCCCACAAAGGTAAATTCAACTGAAAGAGAATGAGAGAAATTAAGTAGCATGATAAACTTTAAGGGTTGCTGGAAAATAATAGAATCCAAGGTGGCTGGCAATAGAAAGAACACCCTTGCCTTACTGTCTTTCCATGCCTTGATCACTTCCACCATGTGAAACCTGGGCCAAACACCCTGCCCTCCTGGAATAAACTGTCCCTTTCCTCTAACTTATTCAAGGACTGTCCACTTAACACTGAATCTTCTCTCTTGCCCATTAATTAACAAGATTTATGTAGCACCCAATATTCTTGGCCAGATATTGGCCAGATATTCTTTTAGGAGCTGAGGATCCATCAAGAAGGAAACAGGCAAAATCTTTGTCCTGATGGAGCTCACATTTTTGTGGAGAAGACCTCTGGTAAATAAATAAGAAAGTCAACATATTAAGTATTATAAGTAAAAGCAAAGCAAGAAAAGAGAACAGATAATGGAGAAGTGTTTCGATAGCGTGTTCAGAGCAGTCCACAGAAAGGAGGGGCATCCTAGCAGAGACTTAGAAGCCGTGCAGAGATTCGGGGAAAGGCCATTCCAGGAAGGTGGAGCTTCCAGGACAGAAGCTTTGGACAGGGGTCTGCCTGCTGCACCAAGGAAAAGCAAGACCAGCCCAGGAGGGGAGTGAAGAAAAGATGGACTGTACCTGTCTTGAGAGTGGACTTCAGAGCTGATTTCAGCAACAGCACTCAATATAGTATTCGCAAGGGGCAAATTATCGATAAATATTTGATGAAAAGAGAGTGACCCATTGTTAAGCTCTGCAACATTAATATTGAAATTTTCGTAGTATCATGGATATCAGACCAGAATTCAGAGGAGGGCCTCGAGTAGAGGGCGCTGTGGGGTGGAAGCCGTTTAGGAAACAGAGGGAGTGATTCGTGTCAGACCCAGTGGAGGCCTGAACCACACAGAGGCTGTGTGACCCGGGAGAGAGAGCTGGAGGGGAACCGAAACACGAAGTCTTGTGGAATTGGCCTGTGCCTTGCACGCAGTCTGGGAGAGCTTTTCTCCTCCGCCCTGAAGTATATTGCCCGTCTGCCACCACACAGCCCAGGTCACCTCCCCTGCCACACGCAGTCTGCGTTGTCTCTGGGTTCCCCTTTGCTCACTGCCCCTCTGGTGGGGACCCACCATCTTGCTCTGACCTATATATCTGAACTCTGGATTTCCCAGTTGGTCTCTGATCCTGTGGGTTTCTACAGATTTTCAGATATTTTCCCAGTTTCTCTATACCCTCTCTGCTAGATTCTCCAGGCCCAGTCCCTTAACTCACTCAATTTTAACCTAAATATATAGAATATTTGACAGCTATATTCAGCCTCTGTGCTGGGCACTGGGGTCCCAGATATGAGTGAGGCATTTCCTTGCCTGGGAAGAATGCACTGTCCACAGCATCGTATTATCTATGTCTTTGACTGCCTCCAGAAAAAATAAAATACACTTAAAATTATGGTGAAATGGTAAAATTAGGAGATGAAAGGAAAAAATGGGTTGATTCATCATTTTTTTTTTTTTTAATTCCCACTTTAAGACATTCCACATGAGAAAATAAACCTATCTCCAGGCATCTTTTTCTCATGAAGATCACAAATGAAACGATCAAGTATATGTCACTTCTAAGCACGCTTGTCTATTGAATGTTGGTTTGGCACAGCACAAAACCAAAAGCTAGAAGCAACAGGGTGAGTCCCACTGCTCCCCGTGCAGGCACAGCCATCAGGGGTCGTGATTAAGGTGAGAAGACACATTCTGCCTCTGCAAAGTAGATTAGAGAAGAATTTTCCAAGCTGTAAATGGTAGCTTGACAAACAACATTACAGGCCAGATTTGATGAAAATGCTGCAGACCTGGCTTCCTCTGGGGGTATAAATCACAGTGAGTCCACGGAACATTACTGGAAAATGGAGAACAGAAAAGAGACCGTGCAAGTGCTACAGGCCCTCCAGCCTTGGCTGGCTGAAGACTAATTGAAGGACATTCAGGGCTGCAAGATCTCAGCATCCTGGGAAAACCTGGAAAGCCCTCCTCAAGAGGCAACACGGCAGAACGGCCTCAACAAAGAGATGGAGACTCCAGACCACAACACCCTGCAGGGGGGGCAGGAGGGTGGCAGGTGAGGGATGGCACCCCTGCCAGTGCAGGGAGGAGGGAGGACTCACTCTGGTTCTCACTCCCCGCCTCTTTTTCTCCCAATACTTTTTCCCCCCAACTCTCTCCATTTTGCAAATGAATAAACATTGATCAGGTGAAGTCAAGTACAAATAATATCAAATGCAACCTTAAAAGAAAGAGAAATCTTGTCATAATCGGGGAGGATGGGGGTGTTATGCGTAAGTAAAGAGGGCTGGGGCGCATTCCTGCTTCTTTGACCTAATGATAATAATGACTGGGCAATGTGTGAGTTAATTACACTTCTAGGAATCTGGAAGCTTTCCTGCCCCAGTCGGTCAAACCTGCTTCTCTCTAGCTCCTTCCTGGGTCACTACCTATCTGGTCTTGATCTCACAGCAGAGGAGAACTGCATGCCCAGGATCGTGATAGCCATGCAGGGCTAGGCATATAAGTGGCTGATGCAAATGGGCTGCATCATGAGGTCAGGAAGAGGAAAGAGTCGTGCAGAGCTCCAGGCTGGAGATCAGATACGTGAAACATCCAGCCAGGCCCTTCAGAGGCCCAGCACAGTGAGGAGAAAAGTTTCCTTGAGTCACATCTACAGACTGAAGGATTTTTTTTTTTTATGGTTAGCTGTTCCTTGATTCATTAATTCCTTTATTTGCTCCTCAGATGGTCACTGAGCCCCTGTGAAGTCTGCTGAGAGCCATAGGCACAACACATATTATATGGCAGCTGTACACTCATCCCTGTCTGCGATGATTCTTTGAAATTATTTTCCTAGTTAAATCAGGTGAAGAACTTGGGGAACTATGCAAACACAGTCTATCTGCTACCTTAGGTTACCTTAAGGCAAATTACCTCATCCGCAATTTACACAATTGTAAATAGGGTAATGATGTTAATGTAACCTGGAAATGAGAGATGATTTTTCCCAAATAACAGCCGCTGAGCATAAACACACTGGCCTGGCTGAATGCAGCAAGCCTGAGGAATGAAGTACTGCTAGATCTACCTTATTTATTTTTTGTTTTATTTTATTTTTTAGAGACAGGATCTTGCTCTATTATCCAGGATGGAGTGCCGTGGCCAGAGCGTAGCTCACTGCAGGCTTGAACTCTTAAACCCAAGAGATCCTCCTGCCTCCCAAGTAGCTAGGAGTACAGGTATGCACCACCATACCTGGCTAATTTTTTTTTATTATTCTTTTGTAGAAATGAGAGTCTTGCTATGTTTCACAGGCTAGTCTTAAACTCATGGGGCCAAGCAGTCCCCCCACCTCAGTCTTCTAACATGCTGGGATTGCAGGTGTGAGCCACTGCAACCCATTTCACCTTTTATTAATTTTGAACACTTGCTCTGCCTTGGAAGTTGTTGATGAAGAATCTCCCTAGTCTTTGTGCAAAAGACAGAAACATATAGTTATGGGCACAAGTGATCCATCTACAGCATCACCACATTTGGTGCAAAGCTTTTCTCTAGCCGTAACATGTGATAGGGTGCCATTCCCTTCACCTTGGCATAGGTGAAGCCCAGGATCACTGAAGCATTAGTTCCCTTATTAGAATTAGACATCTCTTTTTAACTGTATATATATCTTACTAGGATTGGTTTATTGTTTTGTCTCTGTCTGAAAAGCTCCAAAGGTTTAGAATGGTTTGCCCTAGTTCTATTTTCATCATAAAATCTGTTTTCTTCAGTGTGAAATCTCACTCAAAACCATTCTTTTTGGCAATACAGCCATTGCACTGTGGCAGCAAAGCCAGTGTTTAAGTCGGTTGAGTTTGCCTGTTCTGCCTATTCAAAAGCACGCCTCGTATTCTGCTTGATGATCTGATCTTTTCAAGAGAAAGACTCAGCACACAAGCTTTGTTGGGGGTTCTCATCTTGTAGATCAAATAAATGAAAGGATTAAAAACCTCTATCAGATCATGGTTTGGTGTCCTCTTCATCCAATCAAACTTTTCTATTCTCCTTTTATCAAGCTATGTTAAAGGAGTCTTAGGCTTTACGAACGTATTTTCAAAAGTTCACATTTCTAAAATTAGAATACATTTTTATACAAGAAGCCTTTAGGCAGTTTAGATTGAAAAATAATGTTCTGTTTTGCAAAAGTTGGAAACAAATTTTAAAACTGTTGCAACAGGGCATACTAGGTATATGTTTTATTAAAAATATAAGATAATCTGACATAATATTTATAAAATTCCTTTTTCACCTTATTTAACTCCAGGCCATCTGACAATTTCTCAGTATATAAAATCGTATCATTTAGATTATTCTATCTTTTCCTATTTTTAAACTAAAGTGCAATTCCAAGTCATTTTCAGAATTAAAATATTCACTTTCATCTTTTGTCTTGAGAGGAAAATACAAACTCTTTTTCATACACTTCTCTCACAGCAAAGAACGCTCCTGCCATCAGAGTGTGGGGGATATTCTCCACACACCAAGCAAGCTGTCATTTCTGAAGGCAGCAGCAGATCCCACAAGTTGGGGGCTAGTCCACAAGACTCACCCCCACTTTGGACTCCAGTCAGAAATGTCAGGTTGTTTGACTTGTGCTTTTTTTCCTTTAAACCATGCAACAATGTCTTCTACTATGTATGAGCTTTTTTAAATTATTCCCTCAGTCTCTCCACACACAGGCAAAAATGAGTGTGTTATTTAACATCTTAGAACTTGCAAACTTAATCATTGCCTATAGAAGGGAAAATCATCCCCCAAACATGCTTAAGCAGTGGGCCAGTTGATCCGCTGGCATCCAAGACCATGCAGGTGAACATGATAGACAGATTATCCCGTCTGAACCTTCATTCACCACCATTCCATAACCTTTCTTCAGACCCAGACCAGCTGCGCATTTCTTGCTGACAGTAATGACGAGAATGCTTTCATCAGCTTCTGCTGCAGAAAGCCGGCATATGTGTTTCTAGGGTATCACCAGAAAATGTGTTGGTGCTTGAGGGGAAATGTCATGGAAAGCAAGACACAGGTCATCCACAAAAATGATTTTTGCTGGGACTTCCTTGCAGATGATCTTCCCAAAGATCTTGTCTGCAACAGGCCCAGCCAACTGAGCCCTGGCAGTCTCACCGGCCATCCCTGCCTCGCTCTGGAGGCGGGTGGGGGAGAAGCTCAGGAGGAGGGGGAACAAGAAGAGTTTGCAGAGGGAGCATGTGGCCACGCCCTCACTCCACTGCTAACGACCAGTTGTGAGTCAGGGTTCCCATGACCCCTTTCTTGCCTTGGATTAATTTGCTGGAATGGCTCAATGAACTCAGGGAAACAATTCGTGTACTGGTTTATCATAAAGGACATCAGGAAGAGATACAAAAAGCAAAAGGCCCTGTGCGATCTTCAATGCCCTTCTCCAGTGCACCATCCTCACGGAACATCCCCGTATTCAGCTGTCTGGAAGTTCTCTGAACCCTGTCCTTTTGGGGTTTTATGGAGGCTTCATTACACAGGGATGACTGATTAAATCATTGGCCATTGGCAATCAAGCTGGCCTTCACCCCCTTTCCCCTCAGCAGAGATTGGGAGATGGAGCTGGAAGCCCCAACCCTCAAATCCTGGCCTAGTACTTCTGGTGACCAGCCCCCACCCTGAAGCTCCCTAGGGGTAGTCAGCCACCAGGTAACTCAGAGTGTACAAAAGACACATCTCTTTGGAGATCTGAGGATTTTAGAAGTTGCATACCAGGACTCAATGACAAAGACCCAATGTAATACATGTTTCACTATATCACATGAACCTTGCCTCTCTTCTCACCTCCTGGCCTTTGCCACATCTCCTAGTGTAACTTCCACACTAATTCCCTTAAAGGTGACTTCGTATGCAGCAGTGCGTGCACACATGTGCACATACACACAAACGCATGCACGCACTCAGTCACATCCTACAAACCAGTGATGCTAAACCACTCAGATTTCCCATGCACCCTGCCTCTGCGCCTTTATAAATAGCATTCCTTCTATTTGGAAAGCTCAGTCCTACCATTTCTTTTCACCATTTTGGTAATTCCTATTTCTTAATTCTCAGCACCTGTCTCCTCTTCTTGAAAGTTCTCCCTGAGTCGTTCCATCCCCTTCCTCCGGGTCCCGGGCTCCCCACAGCTCTCCAGCAGTGGATGTTCTGTAACGTGCCCATCACACCCTCGTATGGTTTGGGTTTCCAGGTGAATTTCAGTCTGTTAGACTGAAATCGATGTGAGAGTAGGGACTGTCATTCATCTTTGTCATTTCCAGAGTGTCTCACAGTGCCCAGTGTGTAGGAAAAGCTCCAAGAATATGAGAATAAACTCACCATCCATTCTAAAAAAAAGCCAGTAGTGAAATCCCAACCTTTAGATCCTGTGTAATTCTGTTTTGTCTTTATAGAATTTGTCACTTTTTGATATTCTCTTGTTTACTTGTTACTTTTTTTCGTTATTAGTTTCTAGCATCAGAATATAAGCTACCTAAGAGTGGGCCCTGGATTTCTTGTTCACCACTTTAGCCTCAATGCCAAACACAAAATAGGTACGTAGTGCCTGGAACAGAAGAGATGTGAGATAAAGCTATCAAGTGCATAAAGCGGTGACTGGGTCTAGCTTTTGTTCTCCCATCCTAATACCAAGCTTTTTAATAAATTGGTATATAGTTTCAGTGCCTCCGTGGAGACATTAAAACGCTCTGGTTCCAATTAATCTTGTAACTTTACCAGTATTAAATTCCAAAAACAATTTTTCACTCATCTAGAAGAACTAGAAAGATAAGCCTAATTAAGTAATGTGGAATCCAAGTTTTAAAATCTAAAATAAAGTGATTATTTGCTAATTTTTGCCTCTTTTTTTTACCTTCCTCATTTTCTTCTGAGTTTCATTTACCTTCCTGAGTCCAGGATAATCAATCATTTATGTTATTAAAGCAAATACTCTAATCTAATATCAAAGCAGACTGATCATTACCATTAAAGAATAATAGCATAACGCAAGTCTGCCGACAACATTAAAAATGAATAAGATCATAGAACACGAATTGCTGCCGATGCCTAACCAGTCATTCAGCACTAATATATTTTAATTAAAAAGTCATTTAGTAATAACTGACTCATTCAGTAATGATCCCTAAAGGCATACACACACACACACACACACACACACACACACACACTAATGTCTCAGAACAGCTTCCTACAACATTGTAGGTCAACTGAGCCTAATAAAACTAACACAAAGTCATCACTCCCTGATCAGACATCACATGATATTTTTTATATTTCACCTTTGACACATATTTTACTTTAAACCATACATTAAACAAGCATTTCTTGAGTACCTACTGTGTTCTGGGCTCAGTTCCCTCACTCATCCCTAATCTCATTCACATTTAAGGGAGAAACCTCAAAGTAAGTAAAATAAGACACCAACAGAAGGAGTGACTTGTTCTCCCACTGGCAGTTGGAGAAAGTTTCCAGAGGGGCGACATTTGAGCTGAGTCTAGCAGCACAAAGGTCTAGGTCAGTCTGGCTAGTTTTTATGGGGGTCAAGTAGATGAACAGAAGATCAGAGGAAGGTTGGAACCAGAGAATAACCTAGTTTTCTAAGTAGAGTCATTTGAATTTCATGCTGTAATGATGGAAATTGGAAGGAGGCCTTTAAGTAGCATGATGGGCTGATCAAATTTGGTTTTGAGAAAGAAATTCTGACTACTCCTTGGAGAATAACTGGAATGGAAAAGAAAAGGTGGAACATGGGAAAGAAGGGGGAGTGCTGCATTGCCCAAGAGCTAAACAGAGGACTGGACTAAAACAGAGGCAGAGAAGCTGGCGAGGAAGGGCTGATTCAGGGCCCATTTCTGGGACTAACCCAACAAAGGGTAGTGGTTGAGGTGAGAGAAGGCAGGTGCCGGGGTCTGGGCTTTTTGTATTTGGAGTGTGGTCAGGTAGTGATGTCCTCAGCCAAGACTAAGAACACAGGGCATTGGATAGGTGCAGAGGAAACGCAGGCTGGTCTTCCACATATGACATTTGGTTCATTTGGGTACCATCAGGAAGTATTGGGAATATTTATTTACAATCAAGGAGATAAAGAATCTGGATTTGGAGATCGTGAAAGGTGGGAAGTGAAAAAATGGATAGGGGGCCCAGCACCCATAGTACAGTGTTTATGGCACCAGCCACATACACCAAAGGTGGCAGGTTCAAACCCGGCCTAGGCCAGCTAAAACTGACAATGACACTGCAACAAAAAATAGCCGGGCGTTGTGGCAGGTGCCTATGGTCCCAGCTACTTGAGAGGCTGAGGCAAGAGAATTGCGTAAGCCCAAGACTTTGAGGTTGCTGTGAACTGTGACACCATGGCACTCCACCAAGGGCAACATTGTGAGACTCTGTCTCAACAAAAAAGAAAAAAAGAAAAAATTGATAGGGCAATAGTATCCCCCATTATGATGAGCAAATCCCTCTGAAAACAGACCTGCTGTTAGCACTCTTCATCTAGAACCTTAATTTCAAGCAGCCTTTCCTTTAAAATTTAGACTTGAGACATTTTATTAGGTGCCTTCCCACCTAATAAAACCACTTAAAATATCTTTAATCCTAACATTTAACTACTTAGACTATGAATTTATAATAGTCTTCATAAAAATAAGTCTTGGTGGTCCTCGATGATGGGAGCACAATTGATGATGGAGACCTTCTTCCCTTGGATGAACCTATGAAGTAAAATTTCACCCCATGCCTGGCACAGTGGCTCATACCTGTAATCCTAGTATTCAGATTCCTTGAGCTCAGGAGTTTGAGATCAGCCTGAGCAAGAGTGAGACCCCGTCTCTATTAAAAATAGGAAATCAGCCAGGCATGGTAGCAGGTCCCTGTAGTCTTAGCTACATGTGAGGGTGAAGCAGGAGGATTACTTGAGCCCAGGAGTTTGAGGTTGCTGTGAGCTAGGCTGATACCACAGCATTCTGGCCTGGGCAACAGCATGAGACTGTCTCAGAAGGAATAAATGGATAAAATTGCACCAAGGACCCATAATTTCAATGAAGCTCACTGAGAATCATTTTTAAGCCTAAATCTAAGATTTAAGAAACAGGAAACTTTAGGGTGATTGCAATCACCTGCTGCTGCCAGTTTTCCTGCAGGACAAAGTGATGCAGTTTTCCAAGAACTAGAGCACCAGAGAAGACTTTAATTTCTTTCATCTTCATAAATGTCCAAGGTTATGTAGGATCAGTGCTTTGCAGGAATATAGCCAGTACTCTTTCTCAGCAATCTCTGGGTCAATAAAAATTGCCTGCTGACACATCAGGTAATGTCCTGCCGCTTGAGAGCCGCTCATGTAAGCTGTTGTGAACTGTCAGCAGCCAGGCCTCAGCCATAAGCCTCTGCCATCAGTAATCCTGGCTGAATACCTGAGCAGCAAATATCAATATAGTGGTTCACTCACTGGCACAAGTATCTGCCCTCTAGGCCAAAATTATTTCAAAGAGCCAAAAATTATGAACCAAGAATAAAAGCCTTAGGTTACCCACATATGTGAACTTCCCTTGATATATTATCAAGTGGTAGCTGTAGATTTTTTTTTTTTAATGTCAAAATTTGGAACTTGCTGAAGATGAGGGCAGAAAGGCAAAAGAGAAGAATTAATTTCTCCAAGACAAAAAAGTCCATCTGAAATAAGGGATTACTCTTTCTCTTGACTCAGTATATTCAGAAGTACAGAGGGATGAAATGAAATCTCAACATGATTTGACCCTACTCAGAGCCAGAATTCATTTTTATGTTTCTTTCAATTGCCAGGCAACATTTTTTAAAATTAAAAGATGGAACTTTCTAACCACTATAGTGACTAGCCACTTTTTATAAGACTGACATCTCAGATGAACAAAAACATTATTCAAGTAGGTTCTCTTTCCAGAAGATAAAATATCACCAAAGCAAATAACCACATTCAACTTGTATGAATCAGGTCCCAGCCTACGGATGCTGAGTGCCTACTCTGCGTGGTGAGAGCCCTCCCACTACCCTCCTTCCCTCCACCAGTGTCTTTCCTCTACTACAGATTTAAGTGTTTAAGTAATAATACCAGTTATAAGCCATATGCTTTTCTTAACATCTTGAACACTCAACATTTGGTTGAGAGAAAGGGAAAGATAGTAAGATTTTGCCCTGATCTCATTAGTAACATTCTCACTTTATGGTCACTCTTTTACATGTAGCCCCAAAGTCAGAAAATAAAAGAAATTTGAAGTATCTTCTGCCCAACTTAGGTTTACCTACCCAAAAAAGTAGAAGGTGATCTAATTTTCACTATCTTCATACTATTCCAGAGACATCTGAACCAGACATTTATCAAATTTGGAGAAAACAACAGCAGTTTTACCAAAACTGTTGCAATAGAATTGGTGCTCCAGATTTACAGCAAGAAGAATTTGAGCAGTTGGCCATGATCAGCAAGCATTTTGTAGGGTTTTATATTCGACCAACTCATAAATAAAAGCCTTTCAAGTGTTGTGAATTTCCATTCAAGCTTATCTTGGGAAGTATATAAAAATAAGACACAAGATGATTCTTCCCATATCTGCTGTTTTTCCTTTCTTTACTGCCGATAAACAATATCCAATCTAACATTGTTTCTCATCACCTCAAAGCTGCCCTTGGAGGCTTGTCAGTTCATGGCCACAGTGAAGAGTGGGACTGAGGACTGGGAGTTGGCATTTGGCAGTGAGCAGAATAGTACCCACAAGGTTCTGATCATTATGGAAAGTCATCTAATGAGGATATGATATATTTATATTCTCCAGCTTCTGCTTTTAGCATGTGTCAGGGAATGCCTTGTTCTCAGCTTAGATCCTCATTCCTATTCTCTTGCCTAGAATAGACACACATATGAGTCTTGTCCCAGTTTCCATGCTCTGCTCTTTGGATCCTCTGTGGGTGCCCAGCTCCTCTCAGAGACATCTCCCATCTTTACCAAATCATGATGAGGGATGAAAGCATCTGTGGTGAGAAGACCCAGAATCCAAACTGGTTATGCCTGGGGCCTTTGTCATGGAATATGCTTTCCTATTTCTCACAAAGTAAAAGCCAAAGTTCTTACACTGCCAGAGAGTGGCCAAGAAGACTAGACTAGAAACAGCCTGCACATGGTGCCCTCACAGAGAAGACCAAAAGTGGTCAGTGGATAGGCACCCCTGGATCTGTCATCTAAGAGAGAGCCATTGGAAACCAACAGAGAGATGATTGGGGGCTCCTAAAGCAAAGGAGGGGGAAGGAAGGTAACCCGCTTGGTAGGATCAGAGATGCAAAGGGAAGGCACCCAAACCTGGGGAAGGGACAAAGGAGAGGACCCTGAGGCTTCACACCTTCCCATAGAATTGCAGTCAGAACTGCAGGAGGGCTTCTCCATCTCTGCAGGCTGCTGGACAGATACAAGGAGCTGACTGGAGACTGAAGTGGCTTTGCTCTGGGGAGAGGGCACAGCAGGACTCTGCTGGTTCATGAACCATGGGAATTGTGGCTGGCACTATTTGAAGGTCCCAGCTCAAGAGCACTGAATCTACCCAGGGATCAGACTATTGCTGCTATCTCCGCATTACCCCTACTGGGTCAGGGAGGGATGTTTTAACAGGGTAGGGTGCTCCATGCCCCACTACCACCTGGGCAGAGCAGGGGCCCATGAATGCTGCACCCAGTAACACCACATGGGCAGCCCCACCCAGCAACAGCCACTGCAGAAAGTGAGTAGAGGAAATGCCTACAGCCCCAGGCACCCACAAGTGGTGTCTGGGTAATGCAGCTGCCAAAACAATTACCAGGGTAACACCGCCACTGACAGATATGGAGGGAAAGAACATTTACACCACTGTGCACTGACCCCTTGCCGCTGCCACTGGACCAGGGTGGAAGGAGCATGGGCCACCATACACTGACAAACCACTGCGGTCAGACCTAGGCAAGGTGCACACTCACACTGCACACACCCACTGCGTGCTGACTGCTTGTGATAACCACAGGGGAGAGGAAAGATACAAGACAGCAATGGTTTTAAAGGCTCACAGAGCACATGCCACTCCTACCTGGTCCATGCTAGAGTACTACTCAAGCATGCCAGCCTCTCTTCACTGAGCAACACAGTTCCTGGAAGAGGAGAACAGGTGGGCTGCAAAGCTATCTGTCCTGAGTTAAGAAAAGTTTCAGATGAAAAGGACCCACCATTAAGATTGTTGGCAAGATTTAAAAAAAAAAAAAAAAAAAGATGTTTTGGCTTGGCACCTTTAACACAGTGGTTTCGGTGCCAGTCACATACACCGAGGCTGGCGGATTCAAACCCTCCCTGGGCCACCTAAACAACAATGACAACTGCAACAACAACAAAAATCGTTGGGTGTTGTGGTGGGCGCCTGTAGTCCCAGCTACTTGGGAGGCGGAGGCAAGAGAATCACTTAAACACTTGACTGAGTGACATAGTAAGACTTTGTCTCAAAAAAAAAAATAAAAAAAGGAAAGAAGAAACAGGATGTTTTGACAGCCCCAAAGGATCACAATAAACAGGAAATTATCAAAATGTCAGGTATGGAATTCAGAATATGGATGACAAGTAAGATAAATGGAATTGATGAGAAATTTGAAAGCCAACAGAAAGAATCCCAAAAAACAACTTGGGACATAAATGAAAATTTTCCTAAAGAGAGACAATATAATAAAAAGATAACAAAACTTCTAGAAATAAAAAGGAGTCATTTAGGGAATTTCAAAATACAGTAGAAAGTTTTAACATCACTAAACTAATCAGAATGAAGAATTTCCAAGCTTGAAAGGAAGACTTTGAAATTAACACAGTCAGTAAAAAATTTATTAAAAAAAAAAAAAAAGAATCAAGAAGAATGAACAGTCTCTTCAAGAGATATGAGATTATGTAAGAGAAACAAATATAATAATCATAGGTATCTCAGAGGGTAAAGAAGAAAAAGCAACATGCATGGAAAACCTATTTGAAGGAATAATTGAGGAAAATTTCCCTGGAATCTCTAGAGATGTAGACATCTAGATACAAGATGGTCATCAAACACCTGGAGATCCATAGTAAATAGTCATTATTGTGGACAGAATCAAAGTGAAGGATAAAATTCTACTGCTTGATGAAAGCATCACATAACATACAAAAAACCCATCAAACTAATAGCAGACTTCTCAGCAGAAACCTTTACAAACCTTTACAGAAATTGGTATCCCATTTTTAGTCTTCTCACACACAAAAAAAAAACTTAGACAATAATTTTACATACTGCAGAACAAAGCTTCATAAATGAAGGGGAAATAAAATATTTTCCAGACAAAAGATCACTAAGGGAATTTGTGACTACTAGACCTAGCTTACAAGAAATGCTTAAAATACTATATATATGGAACAGTACAATCAATACCAACCAAACTAGACACCCAAAAGTTAAAACCTGCAGTTCTTATAAAATAGTAACACAGGGAGAAAACAAAATAACTCGGTAACAATCAACGTGATGAACACAACAGTATCTCACATAACAATACTAACATTGATGGTAAACAGTGTTAATGTTCCATTTATATGGTATAACTTGGCCAAATGGATTTAAAAAAACAAAAAACAAATATGCTATCTACAAGAAACCCATCGAACAATTAAAGAATCTCATAGAGTCAACGTAAAGTAGAAATAAAATATTCCACCCAGGGCAGCACCTGTGGCTCAGTGAGTAGGGTGCCAGCCCCATATACCAAGGATGGTTGGTTCGAACTCTGCCCTTGCCAAACTGCAACAAAAAAATAGCCAGATGTCATGGCGGTCACTTGTAGTCCCAGCTACTCGGAAGGCTGAGGCAACAGAATTGCCTAAGCCCAAGAGCTGGAAGTTGCTGTGAGCTGTGACACCACAGCACTCTACTGAGGGTGGAAAAGTGAGACTCTGTCTCTAAAAAAAAATTAAAAAATATTCCACACAAATGAAACTAAAAGTGAACAGAAGTAGCTATTTTCATACCAGATAAAATAGACTTTAAATCAACAATTAAAAAAAAAAGAGACCAAGACAGTCATTATATTATATAATGATAAAGGGAACAATTCAACAAGAAGATATAATAATCCTAAATACAAGATGGCCATAAAGTTTATGAATTTCACAAATTTTATGGCTATGATATATATATGTACCTAACACAGGGACACCCCCCCCCCAGATTCATAAAACAAAGTTTACTAGATGTAGGCAAAGAAATAAACAAAAATTCCTAAGTAGCCAGGGACTTCAGCAAACTACTGATAGAACTGGACAAATCAAGGCAGAAAAATCAGCCAAGAAACACTGGACTTAAATGGGACTCTAGAACAAATGTCATTTACAGAGCATTGTACCCCAAAACTGCACAATATGCTTTCTTCTCATCAGCACATGGAACATTTTCTGAGATAGATCTTATGTTAGGCCACAAAACAAGTCTCAGCAAATTCAGAAAAATCAAAATCATAACATATATCTTCTCAGACCACAGTAGAATACAACCGGAAATCAATTTCAATGGAAACTCTCAAAACTACACAATCACATAGAAATTAACCTACTGCTGAATAATTTGTGGATCGATGATGAGATAAAGATGGAAATCCAACAATTTTTTTTCTCTTTTATGAGCCACTTTTATTTATATATTAAAAGTAGAGTGAGTCCATAACATTGGAGGATTTGGGTATAGACACAGTTTTATTTCCCAGTGGACTATGAGTTCTCTGAGAGCTGGGATTATATCTTTTCCATCCTTAGTCCCTGGTAGGCCCATGATGGGCTTTCAATAACATTTTAAGGGAATTTGTACTCAGTGTACCAGCACTGCTGTATTACCCCCTGCATCTCAGTCAGTGGACCAAAAGGAACAAACATTAACAGCTGTTTGAAAGACAAATTCTTTTTTAAAAATCTAAGAACTATGTGGAACAATAAACCAGCATTCACTTAGTGGTGAGCTCTATCAACCTTGCAGGAGAAAAATGGGTCTAGATGCCAAAAACCAGGCTGGGAGCCAAGAGGCTGGTTATGGAAAAGTTGTGTCCATCTGTGCTTGCTCTCCCCAGACAGAGGCAGAGTTAATCTGAAACGAAAGGCTTTGGAGGTGGAGGGAAAATCATCACTTCACCGATCTCAGTGGAATTCTTAGGACCAGAAACTCATTCCTTAGAGAAAGGAAAAGGTTAGCAGCTGGCCACTCTCTCTCACTCCCCGGGAAGCCACTGGAAAGAGAGGGAGAGAGACAAGCTAAGCATTAGCACCCATGGTCAAATCTTTAAACATACTCATCCTGATCTCCTTTTTTATTTATTTATTTATTTATTATTAAATCATAGCTGTGTACATTAATGCAATCATGGGGCACCATACAGTGATTTTATAGACCATTTGACATATTTTCATCACACTGGTTAACATAGCCTTTCTGGCATTTTCTTAGTTATTCTGTTAAGACATTTATGTTCTACATTTAGTAAGTTTCACATGTACCCTTGTAAGATGCACCACCAACGATTTTTTTAATTGAATGATAAAGATGACATAATCTTCCAAAATCTCTGGGATACAAGAAAAGCTGTGCTAAGAGAGAAGTTCATTGCATTACATTCCTGCAGAGACCAAAAACAGGAACATCACAAACTGACAACTTAATGTCACACTTCAAGTAACTAGAAAAAAGGTGAATAAACCAGACCTGAAGTTGGTAGGTGAAAGAAATTATAATAAAGATCAGAGAAGACTAAAAGAAAGGGAAACCAAAAAATAATGCAAAAGATCAACAAAGAAAGTTGATTCTTTGAAAAGATAAACAAAATTAATAGACCACAAGCTAGATTAGCTATAAATAGAAGAGGAAGGACTCAAATAAGCTCAATCAGAAAAGAAAAAGGAGACATTCCTGAGCTAGGAACTGACAAGCACTCCTTTACGCACTACTGCAAGCATTGCTTAATTGTGCAGGCATTGCCTAACTAAGTCAGAACGACTGAAAACTTTGTTTCGATATAGTGGATTAAAGATGGCGGCTGAGTAACAGCTTCCCTGTAACTGGGCTTGGCGAATTTGGGGAGACAAGACTCCAGACATCTCTGGCCGTAGCGACCTGCCTACGAACATCCCTTTGAGGATACAGAGAGCCAGCAAGGGACTTCTGGACCCCAGGAGGAAGACAAAAACAGTGGAAAACTGGCAAGTGGCTGCGTGTGTTCGATCAACCTAATCACGCCGGCAACAGTGAGTACAAGCAGCAGTGAGACTGCAAACTGGAAAGGCCTTACCTGTGAACTTTTTTGGTGTTCTTGGACTTGGCGCTCAGTTGAGCTGCATTGGGGAGAGCTTGAGCAAAAGTGTGGAGAACTTTGGGCATTGCCTGGGGCCCAAAAAGGAGCCACTGTGCTGGGCTAAGTGAAAACCATTGTGTGGAAAAACTGCTCTGGCAAGCTTTGCCCTCAGGGTCCCAGAGCAAGGATCGGGCGGGACAAAGTAACCTAGTGACTGAGCAGCTTAAAGGCGGGGACAGAACTGCCTCACAGCTCTAATCCTAAGGGGCAGAGTGAGACAGTTTTGAAACACTGGAGCCTTAGGCTGTTGC
>CAUYPK010016796.1:0-23054 GCA_963574355.1 Loris lydekkerianus | reverse complement strand
TTAACCCATAGTATTCAATGGCAACTTTAATAACGTGAATAAACCATTTAAGACAGTAAAGCATTGTAAATAAATGGTTAAAAATCCTGAATCCTTATACTCCAAAACCCCTGATTATAAGGATTCAGGATTTATAAACATTTATTTACAAGACGTTAGTGCCTTAAATGGGGTTTTCACTTAATTAAATGTGCCATTAAATACTGTGGGTTAAATAGTTCAGTGGAATACAGTTCAGTTCAGCCACCTACCTCTTCAGCTCAGCTGAGACTTGTGGACTGAGCTCAAGCACCGCCCCCTCAAGCAGACGGCAGAAGACGACTGGAGACTATGTGCATTTGATTAGGTGCGCGCACCGAATCAAATAACCTGTATGACCCGAGTATATACCGTAAGCAATATAAATCATTAAAATAGCATGATAGTTGGTGTTTAGTGCTAAGAGAAAAAAATATCAAGTGAAAGGAAGTGTCAGGAATGAGGTCAAGTTTTGTTTAGATGGCTAGTGAAGGGCTCAGGACGGTACTAGATGAGTGAACAGGAAGGAGGGAAATGATGTATTTGAGTGGAGTGAGGAAGTGAGTCTCTGGTGATGGGAGTGGGCCTTCCAGGCAGAGGGGTCAGACAGTATACCTGCAGGGCAGGGTCCCACCTGTGAGGCTGGAATGGAACAAGTGACAAAGTGAAGTTAACCGGGGATGAAGTCAGAGATGATGGACTAAACTGTGTACAGTTCTGCAGTCATGATAAGCTCTTGTGTGTTTTATTCTGAAAGCATTCGGGAGTCATCAGATCATTTTGAGCAAAAGAGAAATAACTATTCAACAGGGTCCATTTTAAAAGTGATCATATTCTTTGATTAGGCAAACAAGTGTTGGTCTTTTTTACTTACAATACATTAAAGCATCTTACAATGGTATATGTGAAACTTAGTAAATGTAGAATGTAAATGTCTCAACACAATAACTGTGTAATTGCCAGGAAGGCTATGTTAACCAGTGTGATATAAATGTGTCAACCTGTCTGTGAAACTAGTGTATGATGCCCCATGATCATACCAATGTACATAGCTATGATTTAATAATAAAAAAAAGCATTTTAACTAAGATATAGTTTGTCTATATGGTTTTTGAAGTAAAAAGCAGATTATTGTTAAAAAAATAAACTTGCCTTCATTTCTTTAGCAGGTTTTTTTTTTTTTTTTTTTTCCTTTTTATAATTGGTGTGTTACAGAGCGGTTTGCCTTATATCTCTGAACTGTACTCAGCAGCATAGGCTCTTGGTCCTGAGATTTGAAAGGCAATTAGGAGCAAAATATTAACCTTTATAATAGTGGTAATCACCATATTTGTAATAACCTCCACAGTTCTATAGGCTCATGGTTCTCTCCAAAGATGTGCCTCCCAATAACCTGGCAGGAAAGGACGTGAAGGAAGGAAATACATTTAAACATATGTAAACATTTTTGCAGGCTGAATCTACAAACATGTAGCCACAAAACTGCATTAGGGAACACTAGGAAAATCACAGTAGAAAAATGCCTCTTGATAGAGAAAGATCAGAATGTATTTATGGAAACCTCCACTTCAAGTTACCCACCAAGCATACAATTCTAGAGACAAATTTAACTTTCTCCGCAGAGAAATGACTCCTTTTAGGTGGGACACATTTTTAAACTGGTACAGTGTTAAATATTATAAATTTAGGGTACTGATGAGAGGTTAGTTGCAAAACAAACCTTGTTGTCTTTCATTTCTTCTCGACAAATTCCTTTTAAGCCCTGATGAGTGGACACGCATAACTTGTCCACACATCGTGCTCCCTCATTGACTTCAGGAATACAAGACTAAAATCTCCTCTCTATAAAAAGACGTGGTAGCTTCTTTGCAATTATGGCCAATAATTACTAGAGTGTGACTTGCGTGCTAAGTTGGAATAGTTCAGGGGCCATCAGATAATTTTGCTTTATAGACAGAAAACTAAGTGAATATTGCAGGCAGGCAGCTTGGAAGGAAAGGGGTTATGACTCCAGTTGCTTTCTTATTTTATCCAATTTGATGCATGCTTCTTCTCCTCTCACCTGGGGACCTCCATTGTGATGTGTGCAATTTTAAAGAAAACTAAAGGGTAAAATGAATCATACTCGGCTTTTGCTCCCAGGATCCCAATCCTCTCCATCTGACAGTCACCAAGGGGACTTAGTCTTATTAAAGGGCAGTGGTTCAGACCACGGAATCCACAAAGCTGCTCTTAAGGCTCAGTGTTCTTGCTGGGTATCATTACCACTGAAACTGAACTAAAATGTCTGTACAGCATAACTGCTCCCGGAGAAAGGTAGTAAATTAAGTTGCTGGGATGTACAAAGCTTAAAGCATCCAAACAGAGTCAGTGTAGTTATCAAAAGCAGGTCTGTTGGCCCTTCTCTATCATTCTCACCTTCCCCTTTGTTCAATCTTTTCTTTCCAGGAGTTTTACTACCTCAAACTGAGCCAGCATTTAAGATGTGTAAAGTGTGTAGCATCCCTTTAAACCCAAGCTCAGGCAGGAACTTGGCTGTAGGGGACAGTTCCTTAACTTTGGCACTGCTGACACTTTGGACAGCGTAATTATTTGTTGTCAGGGGCTGTTCTGTACAGGTAGCAGCGTTTCCCAGTTGTGACAACCAAAGGTGTCTCCAGACGTTGCCACATTATCCCGTGTTTCTCAACTGCTGCTTCAGAGACTGCAGTTAGTGCACTGGTTGGTGCCTCCTGCAAGATAGCTTGTGCTAGCCACTGCTTCACACTTGTCTCCAGCAGTAGAAAAAGAAAGATAAGATGACCTGCACTACAACCCAGGCTGAGAGAAACTCCATTCATTAGTCTAGGAAGTCAAAGTTGACATTATGGGTGCACCTGCTTTGGGAACATGTCATTTGGTAGTGAAGACTCACCTCGTAAAATTCTCAATCCTTAGCAAGGGGCTAGGTGACAGTGACCTGAAATGTCTGGAGTCGGGTTTGAGATGTTCCCTTGATTCAATGGGTGACTTAATAACAATCCCTGGAACCTCTGTATAGGTCAACGGGTGTAAAACGTCTAATGCTCTGGAGTGATTCAAGACAATATTCATAAAAGGCTTTAAGTGCTAGGAATGGGAGTTTATATCAAAATACAATATCACAGATGTCTGTGGATAGCCATTTGCCCTAGCATTTCAACTTGTCAGCAGCAGAGTAAAATGAGTCCCCTGGGGAATTTTGTAGAAAAGAACAATCTATTCAGTTGTACTACTAATAAAAAGATAAGCAAATAAACACTAATAAGGAATCACTCTTCTGTGTACTTTACATGTATTAACTTATTTCATTCTTATTTCAATACTAGTGGTATTTACTATTTTTAAATAGTATTTGAAAATCTTTATTTCCCCCACCCCTCAATTGACAGATGAGGAAACCGAGACACAGAAAGATTAAATATTTACAAATTTCACATAACTATCAAGTTACAGACTCAGGATACAAACTGGTCAGTTTGAATGTCTGCCCCTACAATGTAATTTTTAAATCAGCAAACATAGATTGTTTTTACCTTCAAAATACCAGGTGGTCTGTTAATGTTGGACAATGGGATATGAATAAATCATGTTTTCTGTTACCCAGTTGATCACAATCTGTTGTGGTGTCAGTCATGTTAATATATCAGTCTATACAACTGAGGTTCCATGATGGTTTGAGTATAGCAGTGGGTATAAATTGAGTTGTAGAACAAAGAAGACTGATGTTTTTAGCTCTGATGGAAGCAAGGGGACTTCATAGAGGAGGTAAATCAGGGCAAGGCTTTGAAGGATAAATAAGAATTCACCAGGGAGACCTGGCATATAAAAGGCTGTCAGGAAGGAGAGAATAGCAAAAAAAGCGAAAGCCCATCCTGGAACTCAGCAGTCTGTCTGACTTAGGGCTTTACATGTCCTTTGTAAACCAGCCCGTTCTTCCGGGCCTACCTCGCTCATCTGCTTCCTCCTTCAGAGGAGGGGTTCAGAATTCATTCATGTTTATGCTGGTTCCAAGTCTTGGTTTTACCACTCACTGCCCTCTGTCCTGTGTTAGTTTTTTTCACATCATTTTCCCTGAGTGGACCCTAAGCTCCCCAAGGGAAAGAAATCTGTTTGCATTGTTATACGAAAACTTACACTAGATGATGCTAAATGAAGATTGATTTAAATGGTGAGGAGCCAGAAGCATATCCAGATATAGGCAATGCAAACATCATCAAACAATTTATTGAATGGATCCAATGTATTTTTTTAAAAATATTTCCTGTTAGATAAGTAAAATGCATAGTTTGGGGTGTGTTTTGATGTCTGGGATCTATGTGTCACTGCAAGATAACTTGAAGAAAGGAAAGAAACTGAACCCTAAATCCAATCAGCTTTTAATCCTGGTAGGTCTGGTCTTGGCTTTCTCTAGGGCAGTGATTGTTTCTCAATCTTGAGAGTGTGGCAGTCAGTTTAAAAATTGTCTTAAAATGCAGACTCCTGATGATTCAGACTCCTGAAGATTCCTGGTGATTCTAGTTCAGTGCTCTGAGATGGGGAACAGGAACAGACACCTTTATTCTGAATGATTCTTTGGAACAAGTTTTAAAAATAATCTTCTAAAAGTGATTGGTGGGATACACCTATGGTGCATCTTACAAGGGTACATGTGGAACTTAGTAAATGTAGAATATAAATGCCTTAACACAATAACTAAGAAAATGCCAGGAAGGCTATTTTAACCAGTGTGATGAAAATGTGTCAAATGGTCTATAAAACCAGTGTATGGTGCCCCATGATCGCATTAATGTACACAGCTATGATTTAATAATAAATAAATAAATAAAAGTAGGCACAGGTTTTGGACTTTGGATGAGAAGGAAGTAGCATCTAACACACATGAACTTAAGGGCATTACATTGCTCAGGCAAACAAACAAAAAATCTCCCTCATTATCTTGTTACAGACCCCTAAAATTCCTTTAAAAACCATTTCCTAAGTTCTAGTTTCAACTTATCTACTTCATAAGTAACTGTGACAAGAGGCCCTGGCATTCATTGATAGCTTAGAATAAAATCTCCTGAGATGATGTTAATAAGCAGTTTGGGCTGATAATAACTCTGTTAGGATCTTAAAAGTGATGAAACGCAAATATCTCAAAATGATTAACAGCTTAGTAAGCCAATTCTCAGTCATTGTTAACACCTGAGAGTAAATAGATTTATTTTTGCACTTGCTTAAAAGACAAACCAGGTGCGCCTAGTATCCTAGGAGAGTGAAAGAGACGAAAATGAAATTTAGATGGGAGAAGTCAAGGTGGACAATCTAGCAGTACATGAGGGAGTCATTGGACATCTTGAGAGCATGCCAAGAAACAGAAAGGATGAGTCCAAGTTGGAGGATTTAAAAGGGAAAGAGAAAGTAAAGAAAGAGGCAGATAGTGATGCCAGGTCAGTGTCTGACCTGAGTGAGGCCCTCAGCTTCCTTCTTGGAGAAATACAATGAATGAGGAATGTCTTGAGGCTGAAGCTGGAAGCCACGCGGTAGGGTAATCTGGAAAACAAAATCAGCGCTTCCCTGAGCTCTCCTAGCTTTGGGCAACACATCAAACTTCCTCTCTGATGGTTTTGAGTCTCCACAAATGGGATAACTGTGAGTGGAGCCACTGACTTCTCTCTCATTGAGGGAGCAAAGCTGATATGCAAGAAGAGGTGGTATTTAAGGAAGAGTGTGTGTATGATTTTCAAGTGAGGAAGGCGTGTTTGAAGAAAGAGGCACTGCGGAGGTAATCATAGCTGTGGCTGAAACTACAAAACTAGCTCGTTCTTAACTGCTATTTGTGGCTAATCACTTCCAAATAACAAATGAATAACACAGTAAATGTTAGCAGGATAATTTTCTATTAATCAAGAATAATGAGTGACTAGACTAATTCCCTCTTCAAACATCCCTAATTCTAATGCTGTTGCATGTTGCTGCTTCAGATTGATTACACGGTGATTTAGTAGGAGTGAGACAGTTGGGAGATTCAAAATAAAAGGCAAGATTTTATTATTTCTTGCTAGATTCAAGTAGAATATCAACTTCTCCCACATGAATTCTTATAGAGAGTAAAAGTTGCCTTTGCACAAATGATTTTAGCCCAGGGAAATAATGCCCAAATTTAAGACAGAGAGAGAAAGAAAAAGAGAGCAGGAGGAAGGAAAAGAAAATGCAGGAGGAAAAAAAAGAGAGGGAGGAAAAGAAGAAGGAAGAAAACAAAGAAGGAAGGGAGGAAAGGAAGGAAGGAAGTCCTGATTGCAGACAGAAACTACAAAACATAACTGCACAAAATCTAGAATAAGTCTGTTCTCTGTGAGAGTTGAGAAATTTGCTTAAATCCAATGATATTTCATTTGTACACTTAAGGTAAAAAAAAGATGAATTGTTTAGTTATTTCACTTCACATTAGATTGTCTTTAAGAGTATGTGTCTTGGTCCTACATGAATTCCAGCTTCTGAAGAAATTAGATGAACTCCCAACTCCCCAAGAATATATGTATATAATCTAATTACAAAATAAACTATCTATGAAACAATAGCAATGTGTGAGATTATATATATGGAATCTGCCAAAGAGAAGAAATTTCTTTATTGTAGTGGCTCAAAGAAAGAGAAATAATTATGACAATATGGTGCATGTGGGGTTGCTGGATGTAAATTGGAGACCTGGTGTAATCATGGGATTGCTGGAGGTAAAATTGAAGACCTAATGTGATGGCTTTCATGTTTTCTTTTCTGAATTTACTCTCTACTTTTCCACATTTATCTTTCTACTCCAGGAGACTCATCTGTTTGAAATTCTGCACTCCAACCAGCCTCCTATGGTCTTTGTCTATTACAGAGCGCCAGAGGGAGACAGGAGGGAGGAGGAATGTGGAGTTGGGTGTTTATCCTTCCTCTCCATGTAAGCTTGGTCACTTTCTTCCTCCAATGGAATAGCTTCTATTGAGGATTCCCTCTGTACTCCCTGCTATTCAGTTTCAGGATCATGTCCTCCCTTAACTCCTTTTGACCAAGAAGATACGAGGGAGGTGGAGCAGGGTGTTTACTTGCTTCTGGGATGTCCCTAGACTCTACCCACATTTTTGTTAGTTGTCTTATTATTAAATTCTCCTTGAATTATTTTAATTTTAGAATGTCATATATTTCCTACTGGATCACCAGCCAATACATATAAACTTATAGATAAGAAGGTGAACATATCAGATGGTAGGAGTAACCTTGAAGATGCATTTACTTTACAGAAATTTTACTTAACATTGAACATTAGCTCATTGCTCTACAGAAAGATAATGGTTAAGCTAAAGGTAAATAAGTAAGATATAAGAAAGTAATCTAAAATCAGATCATAAATATGTTCTAAGATGCACAATTTCCCTAGATTTGAACCAACCTCCTTTCTTTTTCTTTTTTTTTTTTTTTAACCAAAGGAGTAGGAAGAGCTGAAATGACATATCCCCTATTCAGAACTTTTAGGTAGAAAAGAGATGAAGGCAGCAGGAGGATTGCAAGAGACTATGAAGACTTCCATGAAAAGTACCACAAATTCCTTTTAAATTTCTGTTTACTGAGAAGCTGCCACACCTGAGCCCCAGTTTTGAAGCATCAGGCTCCCTCTCCATGCAATCTCAGAGAATAAGGCAGTCAGGCAGATGTTTCCATGGGTGAAACTCATCCCATGGCTTTTCATTCAGGAATGAATATTTTGGGATGAAATAAAAGGAACTGTCCTGAGGTTCTGATTGTTTATATATTAGCTTATTTGTTTATTTGCTCATTTATGTACAATTATGACATGACAATTAAGATTCTGTTACGTTGGCAGCACTGTACAGACAGCTCAGTAAGGTTTCATAATCTTAGTATATCATTGTCTCGCAGCAGTGTTCATGCAGATTGTGGTGATGTCTTGCTGAGTAGCATTCATTATTGTCATTGTGTGTTTTTGTGTGCCATCACAAGAACGTTGGAGCTTGAAGTACAGCAATGAACAAACATAAATTTCTTGTTAAACTTGGCAAGAATGGAAATGAAATCAGGGCCATGTTAGTCCAAGTTTATGGGAATAGTGCCATGAAGAAAACGGCAGTGTACAAATGGATTAAATGTTTCTCTGAGAGGGAAAGGGTTACTGATGAAGGGCAGCCCATAATGAGCAGAATTGATGAAAACATTATAAAAATTCATGAAATTGGGCATCAAAATCATGAGCTGACTCTGTGAAGCATAGCAGACCAAGTAAACATGGATAGAAAAATAGGAAAATCTTAGCATGAAAAAGGTGTTGTGCAAACTTAGTTCCGAAAAAGCTCCCCAATGAACAAAAGCAAAGCAAAGTCTAAGTTTGCAAAGACCTTTTGGAGAGGCAAGACAAATGGTTTGGATCATATTATCATTGGTGATGAAACATGAGGGTACCACACAACCTTGAATCAAAGCATCAAAATGCACAGTGAAAGTCGACCAATTCTCCATGACTAAAAGCATTCTGTCAGTCTAAATCAAGAATCAAAACAATGTTGCTAACTTTTTTAAATTCAAAATTATGAATTTGTACCAACTAGACAAATAGTTAAACAAACTTACTATTTGGAAGTGCTGGAAAGACTTCATGAAAAAGTTAGATGAAAATGACCTGAACTTTTCCCCGACAACTCACATCTCTTACATCACAACATTGTACCAGCTCACAAGGCACTCTCTGTGAGGGAGTTTTTAGCCAGTAAATAAATGACTGTACTGGAAAATCCTCACTACTCACCTGATCTGGCCTCTAATTAGATTTTTCTTTACCCAAAGATTAAGGAAATTTTAAAAGGAAGACATTTTGGTGACATTTAAAAAGAAAATTCCAAAATTACTTTGAAGGGTGGCCTAAGTGCTGGTGTAGGTACAGTGCTTCCCAAAGGAAGAACATAAAAAATTACTCTACTGATGATATTCAGCAATGAGATATGTAGCACTTTTCCTAGGACAAGTTTGTGAACTTAATTATCATACTTCGCATATGTACATTCACTTATATATTTAAGAAACCAAATCTACGTGCAGTTGCATGTGGTAACAATGTCTATTCTATCAAAGGGCCTGAGGGTAATAAGGAAGTGTGTAGAAACAGACTAGTTCTTTGTTTTCCTTTAAGAGCTCTAATCAGCCAGATGTGGTGGCTCATGCCTGTAATCCCAGCACTCTGGAAGGGCAAGTGGGTAGATTGTCTGAGCTCAGGATTTCGAGACCAGCCTGAGCAAGAGTGAGATCCCTGCCTCTAAAAATAGCCAGGCATTGTGCTGGGTGCCTGTGGGCCCAGCTACTTGGAAGGCTGAAGCAAGAAGATAGCTTTAGCCCAAGAGTCTGGGGTTGTGGCGAGCTATGACACCATGGCACTCTACTGAGGATGACAAAATGAGACTCTCACAAAAAAAGAAAACAGAGCTCTAATCAATATCCTTAACTTGGTGAACAAATGCAGGGTAATAACTCCCTGTCACATATCTCAATAGAAAAAGAGGAACATTGACAAGAGAGCCCTATGGATAGCTAGGCTATGTAAGCAATGGGAGAATATATGAGGCTAATTACCTGCAGGGATTAGCACCCAGGCTTAGCACCCCCATCATCCTCTTTATTTACTTGCACACAATATCATTTGGAGTGGAAGTAAATCCCTCACATGGAAAGTGGTTTTTTGTTTTTTTTTTTTCTACTGTAAATTTTTTCTCCAAGGGTTTTGAGATCTTTGACCATATGTTAGGTCAAAATAAGCAAAATAAGAACCTTAGTTTGATTCAGATAGATCCAGATGAGAGTCCTGGCTTCAAAATATCCTATTTCAAGCAAGTTTATTTTCCTCTCTGAAGATAATTTTTCTTACCAAAAAAATGAGGCAATAAAGCAACCTTTCAGGTAAGTGCCAAGAACTAAATATGGTAATGTTTATAAAATGCTTGGCAAGACAAAGGTGATAGAGTGTAGGTGTCCCTGCTGTTTTTGCTGCTGTTTAAAGTGCTAGTCGCTGACCACAAGCAGTGATAGCAAGAAGCAAAATGAACACAGGAGCAAAGACATTAAATGTACCATACAAGTTCAACCTCTGCACTTGGGGCAGGAAACCTGCTCCAATACTCTGTTTCTGCAGGCTCTAGGCACCTATTTTGGTGATAGGTAGCTTATTACTCATTCAGTCACTGATGAGATTTTCCAGCAGCTTTAGGCATGAGGATTTCATTGAGGTTATAGAGATACAATGGTACAAGGCTAAGACTGTAAGTCTTAGAGTTAATCATCACCTGAGATAACCATCACTGTGCCATTCACTGGCAGAGTGACCACAGCAAGCCAGAAACATCTTGTCTACTTTTTAAGTATAAAGTGGCAACTTTTAGTGACCAACGAATGAGATGAAATATGAAAATTTTAAGAATAGCTGTTCACATATCATAGATGCTTAATATTTTTATTTTGCTTCCCTCTTTCCTTCCTTCTGTTAGGCAAAATCTGCCTTGTTGTACCTCTACCATTCATTGTCCATTCTGCTCTAGATCAATATGAACTAAAGTCCTCTTCCGTGATCAGTTATTCTCTTTTCTTTTATTGTCTCTCTTTAAGGGCACATAATCTCTGAGTGCCATTCCTTTCCTGCAGGACATGATTGCCAGGCAGCTAATGGAAAGTGATACAGTGTTTTTGTATGAGTAAGGAATATAAATCGACTTTCTACAGCATTTAAATATCAAGGTTTTGGAGGCAAAGGACCTTCCAAACAGTACAATACATCTCTACAACCTGCATTCCCAGACGAGCAGACATTACATTAAGGTGAAAGAGAATAAATTTCTTATTCTTACAATAAATCTTGCTTATGTAACTAAAACTCCCTGAAACACAGGCACAAAGAGACAGCACACTGTATTATTATTATCTACTCCACAAACAGTGCAGGCTAATGTTAGTGACCCATTTTGTCTGTTTTTATCCTTCATTTGTATACTTGGCCTTGCAAATAGAGTTGTTTGAATAAACATTATAGCCATATTTATGGGTATTCTTGCTAAGAGCTTCTCTTAGAGATGCATTATCAAGCGTTCAACATAAACCACAAACATAGAGTCATTTATCCTTGTTAGGAAGGAAATCAGAGGGAAGTTGTTCTCATCCACTCTCCTGGGCCCTCAAGTGCCTTTATTTATCTAAATCTAAGGGAACACAAGGAGAGGAATCCCCAACTGATTAACTAGAAAGTTACAAAAATAACAAAAAATAGATTAAAAACCTGCATGCTGGCTATTGCAAAGTTGAGAAATAATGATATGTCAAGGAGTTAGTATTTACTGAGTACCCATAATGTGTTAAATCTGCAAAAGATAATTATATGTATATGTGTTATATTCTGAAAAGTATAGATCTAACATGTGATGTTCCATTGAGGAGTAGGTGTTAGTATCCCCATTTTGTAGATGAGAAATCAGAAGATCAAAGATTAAAGTATTTGTCTAAGGACAGGAGATTTGTGGAAGAATTGGGACTTAACCCCAGATTTGTGTAAAGCAAAGCCCATCTCATCAAGCCACTTGCATTTACAGTGCCTGGCAAGCAGAAAGAGCAACCTGTGTGTCAGTGATGACACTCTCTGTGTTTGTGTGATGATAAGATCAAAGGGTGACTTAAGGTCAGGAAAGGCCTAGTCTGGGGCTTTTGAAAGAGTTAAGCCAAAGGTATAAAATCTCCTGCTGCCTTACTGAGAATTTATGGGAAGAGCTAGGAATGGCCTACATGTGCCACTGGAAGCCTGACAAGAACAGCGAGTGGGAGGAGAAACAATATGTTAGGGGACCGTAGAGGAAGAAAAGGAGGATGGTAATGGAGACTGAGAAAGAGGATACTGAGGGAACAAGAGAAGAAAAAACTCTTATTCCCCCCTCAGTGCTTCTAGGTGTCATATTTTACTTATTCGTGTTCTAGAACTATATAAATGATTTTTATCTTTGCAAAACAAGAGCTGTTTGCAATGCCTTTGGACATTTAAAGTACTCTACGCTATAGTGTAGGCCACATCCATCAAGAAGGAAGGACAGAGGCAAAGGGAAAGGAAAGGAGGAAGAGGAGGAGGATGAGAAGAAAAAGGGGGGGGAAGGAAGGACCCAATAACACCCCAAAAGATTGACCATGATGTCAGGGTAACGGCTGAGATATCTTGTAAAACCCAGCACAGAACCCGACATCAACCCACTAGTCCTTCTGCAGTGACTAAATCACGCTTTGTTGAATGGGCAGTAGAATCGTAGATTTCTGAGGCATCTCTCCTGTAACAGGAAGGCCATTTGTTACCGGTCGCCTATTGTTCCTGTCTGCAGTCAGCACCTAATCATGCCTGATAGAAAGGAAAAATCCAATTCTGTCTGATCATATAATACCTTGTCAGTGAAATGAATATAACTCCAACATTCAAAGAAAGGTAGTCAATAAATCCATGCAAACTCCTGGTTTGAAAAACAGAAAAAGAAAAATCTTGTGCTTGTTATTATTTTTTTGCCCTTGAACAAGTACAGTTTGATTTCTATAATGACACTAATTCTAATGTATTTCATTTCTTGATTTCCCCTATGATTAGTTCCCAGAAAATAACCACTAGGCAAGTAGTTTGGGATTAGATTTCTCATTAGGACATTAAGGCCTGTTGTGAACTGTGATGGCCTAATGCTCGCATCTCCAGGTAATACACTGAGCTCTCTCGTTTCTCGTTACAGTCTTGCGCGTCTGTTCACGGGTGTTTGTGTTCCTGCTAACTCCCTGAAATGCAGCTCTATTTCAGTCGTACTTGGCACTTGGATAGCTGGTTTGAGACCTAGACTGCCTCATTAGTAATTTTTTTGTTCAAACATATTTTACAGCAACTGCCATTTAACGTGGCAGTGACATTTTTTTCTTTTCTTATGTTCATTATCCATTACACTTGCTATAAGTTGGCATGGATAAGGGTCAAACTAATGTTTTTCTGACATTGGGATAATTTTTTCCTTTATCCTTAACTCACATAAATTACTGTGACTCATCACGTGGTTTCAGAAAAAAGTAATATAAACTTAGTACGTGTACATGTGTGTACACTATTCACAGCTCCAATGTGTATTTCTGTCATGACTACAGAAAGATCCCTTTTCTGTGTCTTTACACAGTGACGTAACATCTACATTTGGGGCTAAAATGAAACTACTATGACTTGATTAACCTGCCACATTCTGGCTCATTTATTGTATAGCCTTGGGCAAGTTAGTAATCTTTGAGAGACTACCCTAAAAGGATATTGCTATTGTTATTGTGCTAGATTATTGGGAAGTGTATGAGTCAGCATAAGTAAAGCTTAGGGCTTCAGTAACAAATAAGCTCCAAGACTGAATGGCTTGACCACATAGAAGTTTGTTATTTCTTGCTCTCAGCCAGGCAGTTCTTGGCAGCTTCCCTTTCAAAGAATGATTTCAAACTCTGGGTTCCTTTCATCCATTCCAGCAATTCTAGGCTTCCTTAAGTCGTAGGGGCAGCTTCATGGATTCTCTTCATCTGTCTAACCAGAGTGGAGAAAGAGAGGGAGAGAGGAATGGGGGCAGAGAGAGAGAGATTGAGTCTGCAGGATAAGGGAAGATTTTGAATGATAGAGAGAGAGATTTTGCAAGAAGTATTTAAAGGCCCTAATGGGAAGAATCAAGAATCATGGATCATTTTCCTTGACATTTCATAGCCCACACCTGATTCACCTTGTCTTACCACCTATAAGACAGCATGCAAAGTTGGTTTAGCTGTGTGCCCAACAGGAAGTGAGGGGGTGTAGGGGACGGGGAGAAGTGTCTCAGCTGTGCTCTTCCCATAAACAGAACATATGTAGCACCATCCCAAGGGAGATACTCCGAAGTCCCATCCCTGCACAGTGTCTAGCAGAATCTCTGGATAATGAGCTGCTTTCTCAATCTCATTCAGTGTGACTCTCGTCTTATACCTATAACTTAAATAGACAAGCTATTTCCTCCCTCCCCGTACACTTAACGTGCAATGGTCGATGAAGAGCAGGAGAACCACAGTGATACTCACGCTCTGTATAAGTCTGTGCCCAAATTCCCTCTTCCTATAAGGACATCAGTCACACTAGGATCCACCCTCATGATCTTCACTTGATTGCCCTGAACATACCCTGTGGTCAAATAGGGTGTATCCAAGGTACTGGAGGTCAGGACTTCAACACATGAATTTAACCCAGAGGGTCTTTTAAAAACAGTTAGTTACAGAGGCTTATTACATTCACATTCATGTTTCTTTGTTAAAATTAGTTTTCAAGCCTCCCACTCCTTATTGTTTGCTCAACCTATGTCTTTCTCTCTTAAGATAATAGTGGATATCCTAGGAAAGAAAGCCACACTCTTAATTTAATCATCATCTTTTATGCTTTTATCCATCTGAGTTTCACTATGTCAACATTTAAAAATTCCATCTTATTGTTTGTGTCTAGAAGCAGATGGCTTTTTCAGAAACAAGGCCTTTCCTTTCTGACTGCTTGTTTCCTTTAATTTCTACTTGTAGCCCAGTCACGGTTTTCCTGAGTTCATCCCTTTCTTGCAATATTTTGTCAAACCAGCCTATAACATTCAACACACACCACAGTTGGATTCTTCTAATTATTTCCACTGAAGCTGCTGGCTCTGTAGGCATGCAACCTGCCTTCTGCCCTATTGCAAGTAATAGTTATACCAAATGTTTGCCACTGAATAACATGAGTTCTGTCTTTTCAACCTTTGATATCAATTTCCTGACTGCCTATCAGCCAACCTCTAAGGCAAATACCACATATTTAAGTTTTGGATTTTAGCAGCACCTTTTTCCCAGTTACCAGTTGGTATGTTAGGCAAATTAAATAACACTTTGCTGCTGCAAAACAGCAATGAAATCTCAGTGGCTTAGCATTATTTAATTTGATTTATTGCTAATGAAAAGTCTTCAGTTGGTATCAGTATTGTCAGCTTTCCCACGGGGCTCTCTGCCATGGAATCCATGCTCCAGTCATCCCACAGCTTCCAGAGGCCTGAGAATCCTTCCCTGAATTCTCCTTCCAGCCAGCCAACCTAGGAGAAGCTGCGGAGAGAGGGAGGGATTGTGTGAAGTTACTAAGGGCAAGGTCTGAAAATGACATATATTACTCCTGCCCACATTTTATTGACAATAACTTAGTCCCATGGTCCCATCTAACTTAAAGGGGCTGCAAAATATACTTCTCTTGAAAGGAATGATTTGATGAACACATAATTCTGAGACACAGGACAATCAAATAAAATAACATGTGCAGAGCCCTTGACACACAAAGGAGGCATTCAATAAATATTGGTTAGCAGTAGAGAAAGCATTTTAATGTACTGGCTGGTCTCAATAAAGTACTGAAGAATCTCTATTACATATCAACATGGTTTAATCAAATATATCATTAGAAATGGGATGACATTTTCACTTATTGAAATTCTGACAGCTCACAAATCCTAAGGGTCAGGATCTACTATGAAAAGCAGAAAAGTGAGCTGTACTGATTTTTGTTTGCACACAGGTTTGCATGCAATCACACACATATACACATATGCTAAGAGAACAGCTAAGACATCATTGCCATTTCTTTTTAGTTTTATTATTTAATATTACAGGAGCACATACATATTTTTTGGTTACAGGAATTGTTTTTGTACAGTTTGAGTCAAAGTTCCAAGTGTGCCCATCACCCAGATAGTGTACATTTTATCATTAGATGCAAATTTAATCTTCCCCTCTAGCTCCTTCACACCTGCTTCTTTTCTGTTGAGTTTTACTACCAAATGTGCACATGGGTGTTGATAGATGAGTTCCAATTTAATAGTGGGTACATGCGGTGCTTGTTTTTCCATTCCTGTGATTTCTCACTTAAAAGAATGGTCTCCAGTTCCATCCATGTTGTCACAGAAGGTGTTAGTTCACCATTCCATTTCATGGGTGAGTCATAGTCCATGGTATACATTTTTATCAATCCACTTATATGCTGGTAGGCACTTGGATTGATTCCACATCTTTAAAATGTGAATTGTGCTGCAATAAACATACAAGTACATGGGCCTTTTTTGTAAAATTACTTTTTTTTCCATTGGGTAAATACCCAATAGAGAAATTGCTGGGTCGAATGGTAGGTAGGTGTACTTTTAGTTCTTTGAGGTGTTTACATATCACTTTCCATAGAGGATATACTAGTTTGCAGTCACACCAGCAGTGTGTAAGAGTTCCTTCCCTCTACATCTGTGACAGCTTCTGTTGCTTTGAGGTTTGAAAAAAGCCATTCTCACTGGAATTAGGTGATATCTCATTGTGGTTTGATGTGTAGTCCCTCGATGATTAGATCCTTTGAGCATTTTTTTCAAATGTTTAGTGACCATTAGTCTATCTTCTTTGGAAAAGCTTCTTTTCATGCCTTTTGCCCACTTCTTAATGGAGTTAATTTTTTTCTTGCTGATTTTCTTGGATTCTTTATGATTTTGAGTATCAGCCTTTTGTCAGATGTACAGCATCTGACTTGATACCTTTCACAATATCAACTAACAAAATAAAATACCTTGGAATATATTTAACTAAGAAGAGAACAGGAGAACTACAAGTCAGTAAGGAAAGAAACTACAGAGGATGTAAGTCAGTAAGGAAAGAAATTTCAGAGGATGTAAACAAATGGAAAAGTATATTATGGATTGGCAAAAATCAACATTGTTAAAATGTCTCTGTTACCCAAAGTAATCTACAGATTCAATGCAATCCCCATTAAAATACCAACATCATTTTTCACAGATCAAGAAAAAATAATTCTATGCATTGTATGCTCAGATGGAATTGGCATTTGAAAGAGTTAGCAAAGTATAGATTTTTCTACAATAATGTCCCATTCATATCAAATTCACAATGAGCACACCAAAAGATTCAACTGAGTTTTCTGCTGATTTCCAAACTAAAGAGTTTGGGTTAAATAAACTTCAAGCATGTAGCAATTTGGTCTAAATCCCAGGGGGAACAGAGTCGTCCAAATCCGTTGTCAGGATCTTCTTCCTCATTTGATTCCAAGGACACATTTTTTTTCTCCTTTCTTAATAGCAATCTTTGAAACTAGTTCTTTTGTGTTCATCTAATTCACTTCATCTCCTTTAAACTAGAGTATTGGTGGATCTATAGACTATTTTAACATGGATCTACCAATTATCTATAGTAATTCTGTGGATAATTTTAATGTAGTTAAGACTATTTTTGTCATAAAGGTAGCACTTTGACAAACACAAAAGGAACATCAAATATGCACAAACTTGGTTGTACACTAAAAATGCTCAAATTAGGTGTTTTTTTTTTTTTTCTTTTTCATAGTCCACCATGAATAGCACTGGAGAGCAATAAAACTCAGAACATCAGAAAAGGAGTAAAACTTACTTAAGGAAGCAAAACAACCAGGACCAGAAGATTATTACCCCATGAGATGAAATACCAATCTATTCGGGATCAAAAAACTAACTAATTCATAGAAAAGAGCAGAAAATAACTTAGGATACATTAGACGCGGACAAAGGTTGAGCCAAGCTTAACCTAAATGTGTTAAGGACTAGATTGGTGGGAAGAGATGGGGCATCACACAGAGATTGGGAAAGCAATCTTTACCACTTCTGCCTAGGCTCCGGGAAGCAGAGTGGGTCGTGGCAAACTGCCTCCAGGAAAGACGAGCTTACTAGATAGTCCTATCTTTATTTTGAATTCTCAACCATGGCACTATTGACATTTAGAGTCAGATAATTATTTGCTATAGGAGCCTGGCCCATGCCCTGACGGATGTTTGACACCATTCTTAGCTTCTACTGACTCTATGCCAATAGCTTGTCCCCAGCTACAGCAACCAGAAGGGTCTGGGGATATTGCCACAGCCCATGATTGGAATGGCCGGACAATTCCCTTTACTCCTATGAAAGCAGTTTAATATTTATATCTTCCATCAACTCTCTTTTGATCAAACAGGTTTTATTTTTTTTTAATTTGATTTTCTATAAGCGCCATTCTGAACTTATTCACGATGTTCATCTCCATTTTCTTTATTTTTTAAAAATGTTTTTATTGTTGAGGATTCTTTGAGGGTACAAGAAACCAGGTTTCACTGATTGCATTTGTTAGGTAAAGTCCCTCTTATAATTGTGTCTTGCCCCCCCCAAAGGTGTGTCACACACTGAGACCCCCGCCCTTTCCCTCCTTCCCTCTGTCTGCTCTTCCCTTCTCCCACCTCCTTCCTTCCTTTCCTCTCTCTGCTCTTCCTTTCCTCTACACCTTCCCTCCTTTTCTCTCTCTTTGCTCTCCCCTTCCTCCACCCCCCACCATGTACTAGGTCAGTAATTGTCCTCCTATCAAAATTGAGTTCATAGGATTCATGTTTTTCCATTCTTGTGATGCTTTACCAAGAATAAGGAGTTCTACTTCCTTCCAGATTAATACAAAGGATGTCTAAAGGTCTTTTCACATTTTGTTTGTTTGTTTGTTTTGAGACAAAGTCTCACTATGTCAACCTTGGAAGAGTGCCATGGCATCACTGCTCACAGCAACTTCAAACTCTTGGGCTTAAGCAATTCTTGCCTCAGCCTCACAAGTAGCTGGGACTACAGGTTCTTGCCACAATGCCCGGATATTTTTTTGGTTGTAGTTGTCATTGTTCTTTGGCAGGCCTGGGCTGGGTTGGAATTCGCCAGCTCTGATGTATGTGGCTTGATGCCCTAGCTGCTGAGCTACAGGCGCTGAGCCATCACATTTCATTTTAAAATTACTCCCACATTCTTTCTCCCAGCTGTCCTTTTGAGATGATAACCTCTTTGCGGCCACGACTCTCCTATATGATTTGTTTTGTTTTCTCACACCTTACTAGCCTGTCAGTCCTCCTCTACATAGTACAGCTACATCAATAGTACGTATAACTAGACATTCCAGCTGTGTTGTCTGATATAGAAACTCTGAGACATCTTCACAGAAACAAAGGCTGTCCGGGACTGATTAAGTCCCAGTCATAGATGCTTTTCTCCCTATTTCTCTGTACATTTCTATTTGGAGAGAGAGTGCATTTTGCAGTCTGTTCTGCTACAATGTGATTCTCTAAAGGAAAACATTTCCTATGATGGGCAAATCGGAATATGATGGCAACACAAGGTGAAAGCCAGTTCATTTCTGCCCGCCCTCCACCCTCACGCACTTTCAGAGCTGGCCCCATTAAGTAACAGTAACTGGACTTAAGGCACATGGCCACAGCTGAACACAGCAGTCTGCTGGGGGATGTGTACAACTCTTCACCCGTGTACTTTGTCCTGCCTCAATTTGGCTCCATGCTCTGCCTTGATGTTTTGATTGCATGTTTTCTCTAATCTGTGTGCATTTTGTCTTTCAATCCGTAAGTTTTAACTTTCCCTGCACAAACTTCCAACAACATATATCCTCACCCCCAGGGAAAGTTTTGTCAGTGCTAAGGTATTCCTTTATTTATTTGTAATTTAATATTCCTTTTAAAATCATGCTAGTATTTTCTTGAGCATTCCATTAGCATTATTATTTATTTGTATTGCCTTATCCACACTTTTCCTGTCAAGCCCTGGGACAGTGCTTCATTGTACAGAAATAGAGGCAATATTTTAAGCAGTGTACTTATCACTTCATTTGTACACTTGAACCTGAATCTAGAGACATTTTAAAAGTGATTTCATCCAACTTTCATTTCCCACCCATTTTCTAAATGCAAAAACGGAGGCCTGTGGATTATGATGATTCAGCTCGTTTACCATTTTATTCTAGCCACGAAACCTACAGCAGCGTTTTATGCTCTGTGACAGCATATTCTTTTAGCTTAGATTTGCTGCTACAAACTTCGTTCTTTTTTTTTTTTTCCTTCTTTAAATCTCATGTATTTTGTAAAAGAGTTCTAATACATTCATGGTTTTTACTGAAATCCAACTCCAATCTGTTTTGGAATATAAAGAATAAATAAATAATGAACCAAGGCACAGAGAGCTTTTAAAGCTTGTTGGCAACAGAGCTGTGACAGGAACCTCATTTCCCACTCCAAGGCCAGACTTTTTATAACATCCTGTCTCCTCCATGCATTTGTGGGTCTCCAATGTTACCTCACTGTGGCCCTGAAAATTCAATAAATAATCATCAAGGTAATGTTAGACTTACTCTCAAATGCTTCTTTCACTGGTCAGGCCAAAGTTTAAAATAAGACAAGTCTTTTCATCTTATATAAATACAGCATTATTTGCTACGCAATGGTAGAGTTGTATTTATTTTGTGTGTGAGTATATGTATATTTTTGTCTATAAGTATTGGTTTTACACACTGATCCATAATGTCTTTAACTCCAGGTAGAGAAATATCTTGTTTATTATTACTTCTTGAAAGTTCGTATAAAAATGAAAAGTTTAATCTGAGTTTTACTAGCACCGAGCTTTAGCTGGTCTATGAAAAGGAAGCATATACACACATTTTATAGATCAGCCAACAGTCTTGTCCCCACCTACTCCTTCCCCATACTTTTCATTCTTTTACATGTCTTTGTAAAATATTTAATAAAAAAAAATAAAGGATTCAGAAACATGTTTTTAGAAAATCTGAGGCACTGGTGAAAAGATTATAATGTTATTAAATCGAGATGAAAATATTACAACTAATACTGAACTACATTAAATATGCAGAAATAGGATGAAATGTCTGGACTTGGAGCAAGGATTACAAATACATGGAAGAATGTGGCCTACAGATGAGATGTAGTGGGCATGGAGTTGGTGCACAAAGAATTTGTAAATCCAAAACTCTTGCCAACATTACAAAATTGGGAGGCTACACATAATCATCTAGATTTTTGGCTGATCATAAACATCACAATCTTCACCAAAGTCTTGTGTTTTGGTAGGGAAGTCGATGGCTAGAAGTGAGCCAACAGGGGACACTTTCTTCAATGATCATGTTACCCAGCTTTAGTGCAATCCTCATCACTGATGTTTGCTCCTGGACACTGATTGGCAGCCCAACAATGGTACCCATCTAATTCCCACAGATACTTGCAGGCATAGCCACGTAAGGACCCTTCATAGCTTTACTAGAAACATACTCTTAGTATTGCGCCCTTTTCCACCTATAAGATACGTCAAATCTTAATCTAAAATTGTATCCGGAAGTCCAGCTTTTAGAGATGAACCCCAAAGATTTGTGATTTACTCTGGTTCATAAAGGCTTTTAAAACTCTTGTCTTCTTCTACACATCAGCTACTTTCCTTTGATAAACCTCTTGCTGGCCTTGAACTGCAACTCCTGGCACCGCACAGCATGACAGGGCTATACATTTTTACTGAAATGGTGGGCTTCCTCTGAACCTGTCCACTATCCCTGGTGTCATCATTGCCCCCTCCAGTTCCACATCCTGCCTTTCAGTTCTTTGTATAGTGGGCTAAACTTGATGCTTGTCCAACAAAATCACCACTAAAAAGAAAGGAAAGAGACATCTATGGACAATAATTTTAATAAGTCATGAAAGATAAATTGCTTTTGAATAAAGAATTGACAAAAATTCTTAACAATTTACGGTTAACTTCTAAACTGACATTCACCATTAATCATAAGGTTATCCCCATACCTTATGTTGTCTACGGTTTAACTTCTTCAAGGGACTTTTCTGGATTATGTTTGATTGTCAAAACTTTTTACATTACCATTATTACTACCTTCCTTTTAGGTGACAAAGATAATTTATTACTTCAGTGTTTTTTTTTTTTATTATCTTGAGGGGCTCCACCCTAACTCCCCTGGGAACCTGAAAATTATTTTTTAGGGTGTTGGTGGACTCACTGATATATTGTTGTTTTGGTCACTTTTACCTAATGTTTTTTTCCTGGAAATTCTACTTATTTGTTTTTGCTTAACTTCTTATCATAGAAATTTTTAGAGGCACTCAAAAGTAGGTAGACCTATATAATGAACCTGTAGGTACCTCAAAAATAGTTTCAACAGTTCGCAACATAAGCTAATCTTATTTTGATCCTCTTAGATAATACATTGTATAATTTTATTCATTACATAGATATGTAATCTTATTTATGCTTCCAAGAGGCCATATTAACCTAATACCATTATCATAACTAAAAACTATTAATTCAATTAACAGTCATTTTTAGTGTTGACTTAATTAATATTAATTATTACTAATTGTACTAGAATGGATTTCAACTGCTATCCAAACTCTGTTCACCTTTCATTAATCATCCTATGAATGTTGTTTTGTAGTTGGTTTGTTTGAATACGAATTCACATTTTGCATTTGGTTAATTTTCTTTTTCTTTTTTTTCTTTTTTTTTTTTTTTTGTTCTGTAATGGCTTCTCCTTTTCCTTTCCTTGAAAATTATTTGTAGAATTTTCTGCAGAATTCCCCATTCTGTATCTGGCTGATAACATTTTTGTGGTGGCATTATTGAATTTGTCTATCCTCTGAATTTTCTATAAATTATTTGTTAAATCTAGTGCCTTAATCAAATTAAGATTTGATTTATTTGATGAGGACATTTTGTAGGTTGTACTGGCTATGACTCCTTGCATTATATCACTTTTTAGATACTGTTAAGGGTGCAAACTACCTTCAGATGTTATCAGTCTGATCTCTATTGTAAGTTCTTTTCTTACTTTTACGCAAAAGCTTCGGCATGTCCCTTCCAGAGACTGTGGAAAATTGGGTTATAACAAAGAAATAAAGTCCAAAAAGACAAACAGAACCCTGCATCTCCTTTTCTTTTCTTTCTTTCTTTCTTTCTTTTTTTTTTTTTTTATTAAATCATAGCTGTGTACATTAATGCGATCATGGGGCACCATACACTAGTTTCATAGACCGTTTGACACATTTTCATCACTCTGGTTAACATAGCCTTCTAGGCATTTTCTTAGTTATTGTGCTAAGACATTTA
>CAUYPK010016794.1:0-24971 GCA_963574355.1 Loris lydekkerianus | reverse complement strand
TCTATAAAGAAAATTGTGAAATCCTAAGAAAGGAAATAGCAGAGGATATTAAAAAATGGAAGAACATACCATGCTCATGGCTGGGAAGAATCAACATTGTTAAAATGTCTATACTTCCCAAAGCAATCTACTTATTCAATGTCATTCCTACTAAAATACCAACATCGTACTTTCAAGATTTGGAAAAACTGATCCTACGTTTTGTATGAAACCAGAAAAAAACTCATGTAGCTAAGGCAGTTCTTAGTAATGAAAATAAAGCCCAGGGGCATCACGATATCAGATTTTAGGCTATACTGCAAAGCCATAGTGGTCAAGCCAGTATGGTACTTGCACAAAAATAGAGACATAGACACTTGAAATCAAATAGAAAACCAGTAAATAGAACTAACATCTTAAAACCACCTAATCTTCGATAAACCAAACAAGAACATACCTTGGGGGAAAGACTCCCTATTCAATAAATGGTGCTGGGATAACTGGATATCCACATGTAAAAGACTGAAACTGGACCCACACCTTTCTCCACTCACAAAAATTGATTCAAGATGAATAAAGGATTTAAATTTAAGGCATGAAACAATAAAAATCCTCAAAGTATAGGAAAAACACTGGAAGATGTGTCTTTCCTAGGGAAAGACTTCGTGAAGAAGACTGCCATGGTAATTGCAACAACAACAAAAATAAACAAATGGGACTTCATTAAACTGAAAAGCTTCTGTACAGCTAAGGAGACAACAAACAAAGCAAATAGACAACCTACACAATGGGAAAGAATATTTGCATATTTTGAATCAGACAAAAGCTTGATAACTAGGATCTATAGAGAACTTTTTTTTTTTTTTTTTGAGACAAAGTTTCACTCTGTTTCACAGGATGGAGTGCAGTGGTGTTAGCTCACTTTAGCCTCAAACTCCTGGCCTCAAACAATCCTCCTGACTTGACCTCCCAAAGTGCTGGGATTATAGGCATGACCCACCATGACTTATTTTTCAAAGCAATGAGGCTTTGTCTTTGCTCAGGCTGGTATTGAACTGAACTTCTGAAGTCAAGCAATCCTCTCACCTCACCCATCCAGAGTGCTAGAGTGCTAGGATTATAGGCATGAGCCACTGCACCCAATCCTCCAGAACACTTTTTTTTGAAGACAGAGTCTTATTTTGTTGCCTTTGGTAGAGTACTGTGGTATCACAGCTCATAGCAACCTCAAACTCTTGGGCTCAAGTGATTCTCTTCCCTCAGCCTCCCAAGTAGCTGGGACTACAGGTGCCTGCCGCAATGCCTGGCTTTATTTATTTATTTACTTTTGAGACAGAGTCTCAAGCTGTAGCCCTTAGTAGAGTTTCTGGAAGCTCACGGAAACCTCCAACTCAGGCTCAAGTGATCCTCTTGTCTCAGTTTTTATTTTTTTCTATTTTTAGTAGAGATGGGGGTCTCACTTTTGCTCAGGCTGGTCCGGAACTCATGAGCTCAAGCAATCTACCTGCCTCAGCCTCCAAGAATGCTAGGATTACAGATGTGAGCCACCACACCTGGTTTACCCAGCTGTTACTAGAGACGAGGTCTCACTCTGTCTCAGGCTGCTCTCCAAACTGTGAGCTCAGGCAGTCACCCACCTCAGCTTTCCAAGTGCTAGGATTACAGGCATGAGCCACCACACCCCGCTCCTCCAGAACTTTTGAATCATCCCAACTAAAACTCTGTATATGTACCCATTAAACAATAGTTCCCCATGCCCTCCTCCTAACCCCTGGCAACTTCCATTCTACTTTCTGTCTGTCAGAGTTTGGGTGCTCTAAGTACCTCATATAAGTAGAATCATAATTTTTGTCCTTTTGTGTCTAACTTCTCTTAGTACAATGTCTTTCAGGATTATTCATGGTGTAGCCTGTGGCAGGATTTCATTCCTTTTTATGACTAAGTAATATTCCATTGTATGTTATACCTCATTTTTGTTTATCCACTCATCCATTGATGGACACTTAGGTTTTTTCCACCTTTAGCCATTTATGAATAATGCTGCTGTGTAAAATGGTGTACAAACATCTCTTTGAGACCCTGCCTTTTTCTTTTGGGTATATACCCAGAAATGGATCGTTCCCTCTTATGCCAACCATCTGGACTTGTTCAACATCTCTATGTTCCCCTTTGCAAGACCTGGAGGGTCATCTGGGCCACTAGGGGGCACTCCACACTCTAGGATTTGGTGGAATTTGGGCTTTCTTTGCGACCTCTAGCTTGGTGGAGGCGAGAAAGGAGACAGTATGACTGACATTAAGGAAAGGGTCACCCTTCCCCACTCCCCTATACCCATCCCAAGTTTCAGAGGCCGTTTCTTATGGGTTTGGTCCCTTCACAGTCTCAGGGATTTTGTGCCCTAGAGTTCCAAGCACCACCTGGGAATTGCTTTATTAAAAGCAATACCTCTCTTGCTCCAGGGGTGAGAAACAGAGATAAGAATCAAAGGACTACCCTTTCCTCAATTCTTAGTTGGGGGAAAACTGGTTTCCTACCTCACTGTGAACTTGGACAGATTATATATAAAAAGCATTTCATCTTATATGTTTCTCTTAAGTTTTCCAGCCAACTCTTCCTCTCTGGGCCAGGGTAGATTTTCTATGCCTGAGTAAGGTAGTAAGGGTCTGAAAAGTGAGAATGAAGACTCGCTTCCCAGTCTGTGGTGGTTTGGGGTGGGAGTTTAACCCAAACAGCAGCAGCAAAGATTCTCCTACCATTTCTCTCCAGACAGGCTCTTCCACAGCCCGGGTGGAGCTTTACCCAGAGTAAAGCTGGAGCCCTTGCTGGCTGTGTGATTGTGAGAGGTAGTGTGGCCTCTCAAAGCCTCAGTTTTTTCATGTGTAAAATGGGGTAATAACAGAACCGACCTTGTAGTGTTGTTGTAAGGATTAAATTCCTTAGTACATTGTAAGGTCTCAGCTAGAATCTATTACACTTGTTGCTGTTCCAATGCTATCACAGTGCTCCTGCAGAAGTCATGCCTGGATGGAGGCAGCTGTTCCTGCACACCCTTCCTCACACCACATGCCAATATAGGATATATAAAAACAGACATTTAGGTGTTGCCGACAAAGCACCTGCATTTAGTGGCCATAGAAACCATTCAAAAGCTTTTCCTGAGAGCCTGACTCCAGAATCTGCGCTACCAAGACAGTGGTTCTAGAGCAGGATTTTGCTGAGCAGGTGTTCCCCTGACAACCTGCATGTCCCCAGAAGCCGCCCCCATCCACCATGGGAAGTGCAGGAAGGAGTGGGAAGTGGGGGATGGCAGGGCCTGGCCCTGGAGAAGACCAACAGGCCCTGCCCCTTGTCCAAAGAAACAAGGACCAGAGAGTCACTTCCTTTCTTCCCTCTGTCTCAGCTGCTCTCTGATGCAAAGTTGTCAACTGCAGAGGTGCAGAATCAGCTACAGGTTAGGTGGCTTGGCTTGTCCCTGAAGCAGCTCTGACAAAGAGCAGGTTGATAGAAAGGGTTAACACACTGGGACTGTCCCCCCCTTACCTTGGGCTGTCCCTGTACCTTTTCCTGGGGCTGTCCTCCCCGCCTTGTGCTAGGACTATTCCTCATCTTGTCCTCAGATTGTCCCTGCATCTTGCCTTTAGACTGTCCCCCACCTTTTCTGGGGCTGTCCCCCACCTTGTCCTGGGGCTGTCCCCCACATCTTCTGGGGCTGCCCCCCACCTTGTCCTGAAACTGCCCCAGGATTCATCTTCATACCTGTGGATTTAACTACTCAAAACACCCTTTTTTGCTACCAGTCAGCCAGCCACTCCCTGACCCTACTGAGATTGAAGATTAAAGTTGAAATGGGCTGTGTGGCAAAAACAGCCTCGGCTGGGGCTGGAAGGGAGTGGAGGTGATGTGTTGCCTGTGTGGGTGAAGATACACCACCTCCAGCATTATTCACCCCAGGTCCAGCTTCTCAGCAGCACAGCTTCTGTGTCCCAGTCTTTGGCTAGTGGAACTACAAGCTGGTGGCAGCTCAGCAGGGCCTGGTGGTCAGCGCCCTCCCTCACTAGGTATATTCTCTTCCTTCTCAGCTCTCTAGAAGCAGGTCTGAGGCTCTACTCTTTGTTTCTTTTTCTTTTTCTTTCTTTCTTTTTTTTTTTTTTTTTTGAGAGCCTCAAGCTGTCACCCTGGGTATATTGCCCTGGCATCACAGCTCACATCAACCTTAATGCCTCAGCCTCTTGAGTAGCTGGGACTACAGGCTCCCACTACAACATCTGGCTATTTTTATTTTTGTTTTATTTTATTTTCATTTATTTATTTATTTGAGACAGAGCCTCAAGCTGTCACCTGGGTAGACTGTAATGGCATCACTGCTCACAGCAACCTCCAACTCCTGGGCTTTAGCGATTCTCTTGCCTCAGCCTCCCAAGTGCCTGGGACCACAGGCACCTGCCACAACGCCCGGCTATTTTTTGGTTGTAGTTGTCATTGTTGTTTGGCAGGCCCGGGCTGGATTCGAACCTGCCAGGTCTGGTGTATGTGGCTGGTGCCTTAGCTGCTTGAGCTACAGGCACCAAGCCAACTCTTTGTTTCAAACAGTAGAGAAAACTCAGCCATGAGTTTTCCAGGTGGTATTGGCTGGTACACAGTAGCCCAAGGCTCCTCTCAGTCAGGGGTCAGGTCCTCCCAGTGGGTCCACTGGCTGCCCTCCTCTTAGTACTTGCCACTCTCAAGTCCCCCAGCTCTGGACCTCCTTCTCCTAATTCTGGCAGCTCTTAGACAGCTGCTCCCCAGAGAAGAAACTCCCCTTCCTCGCTCCTTCTTGTTCCAGCTGCCAACCTGTGTGATTCATTCCTCTCTCCCTGCCACATAAAAGGCACTCAGGCCATTGCTTGTACCTAAGTAAATATTTATGTGCTCTGCATTTGTAGCAAGCGTCCTCTGTCTGTCTGGGTCACTGTCATCAGTCATCACAGCAAGCAGGGCCACACTGAGGGCTCTCTAAGTGCAAAACAGGAAGGTTTTCAAGAACTGATTGTGGCCAGATTTATTCTGATCTTTCCATTGTTACAGCAAAGGCAACTTTAAAACACACAGTCTAACCCCACCCAGAGAGGAAATTTCCTGAAGACTGTGCATTGCCTAGCACAGGCTTAGGTTACCTGGACAGGATCTTCCCTCTCAGTTCCTGGAGACCCTTGTCCCTGTAGCTAGAGAAAACCCAGTTTTTCTGTTTTGGGAAAATTCCTACAGCATAGGTGGTAGCCCAAGAATAACATAGGCAGGTAGGTATACAGGTGTGTTACCAGGCTAGTGAAATTAAACAAATTCAATGGGAAGGTAAAGCATGGGTGAAGGCAGCTCTCAGCCTTTTGCAGGAAGATGAGGTGACAAGACCATACTTCCTCTCCAAAGCTAGCTGCCTCCACCCTGCTCTCTCCTTCTCTGCTTCCCTCCTATGGGCTCAGGTTTAGGGCATGCAAATCAGCACCTCCAATACACTTCTACACCTATAAAAACTGGTGATATTTATCTACTCATTCTTCTCTTAGAATCAAAGGCGTTCAAGGCCCATAGTAGAAACTTAGAATGAAAATCACTGGCTGTAATTTTAATTTTTTTGCTAATCACCTTTGCCTGTCTCACCTCCTCTATTATGGCCAATATATGAAGTCTCATGAACTTCTAGGAAAAGACAAATGTTAGAATTTGCTTTACACTACAGCTGATTGCTATTTTCTGTGAGTCACTTTGATTAATCAACATTCTTAAGAACCTAATGTTGCTTACATATTAGGATTCAAATGCTTGTATATTTATCCCTCAGCACACACAGGGGATTGGTTCCTACACCCCCATGAATACCAAAATCCACAGATGCTCAGGTCCCCTATATAAAATGGCATGGCATTTGTATAGAATCCATGCGCATCCTCCTAAATACTTTAAATCATCTCTACATTACTTATGTCTAATATACTGTAAATGCTGTCTAAATAATTGTCATTAAATTGTTTACTTTTGAATATTTTTAACCTGAGTTTTGCTGAATCCGTGGATGCAGAACCACAGATAAAGAGAGTCCACTGTATAATTATGTACAGTGGAAAATATCAGAGACTTAGGGAAGGTGTCAGTCTCAATGCTTTAAACTTAACATTTGTTTTGTTTTGTTGTTTCGTGTTTTTGAGACAGAGGCTCAAGCTGTCACCCTGGGTAGAGTGCCGTGGCATCATAGCTCACAGCAACCTCCAACTCCTGGGCTCAAGTGATTCTCTTGTCTCTGCCTCCCAAGTAGCTGGGACTACAGGCGCCCACCACAATGCCCAGCTGTTGGGGTTTTTTTTTGTTTTGGTTGTAGTTGTCATTGTTGTTTGGCAGGCCCGGGCTGGATTCCAGCCTACCAGCTCTGGTGTATGTGGCTGGCGCCTTAGCCGCTCGAGTTACAGCCGCTAAGCCTAAACCTAACATTTGCTGGTTTAACTACTCCAGCTGTTACACAACTGTCCCTTTTAGTGATACATTTTCTCTTATTACTGTTTATCTCTCATGGTACAATCATTTTTTCTCAAGCCAATCAAGTGCTTCAGATGGGAAACTGTCTAGAACTTCATAGTTTATAAATGCTTTTGATGGTAATTACAGGCCTGGAGACAAACCATTACTTACCTTGAGATGCTTGCATTACCTATGGGTTTCCTTTCTCATTCATTTAGAAAAAGTCAATTCTCCATTAAACACAACGGTCCAGCAGCCAGTGGAACCTCCAGCAGCCAGTGGAACCCAGAGTCCATCTCCTGCGTGCTGAGTGCACCAGGCACCCGGTCTTCAACAAGGCAAAGACTGGTGGAAAATCAGGTGGACTCAGGCTCCCCTGTTCCCGCCTCCTTTCTTCACCACAGCACTGCTCCAAGATGAGGCAGGGGCCACACACTCCTCCCAGGTTACCTTTCCCCATTTCAGCAATTCTCCCCTCTCCCAAGAGGCTCCCTGGAGCTGGGCCTTCTGGGATCCATGGGGGAGCTCAAACTGGATTGAGGATCAGAACGAGGTGGGGCCTTAAAGTTACAGACTCCAACCACACATATTTATAAGGCCAGAACTGCAGCCTGGGAAACTGTATCTTTAAATTTTTTTCCCAGGAGATTCGGATAAACCAACCATTCCACCCCTCCGTGTCCTAGGAAGCCCTCCGTGGAGCTGTTTGTAAGTGAATGACCTCAAATGACTTCCAGACACCCTCTGGTCACCTGGCCTTGGTGTGCCCCCTACACTGGGGGCTGCCCTGTTGCAGGGGCTCCCTGAGGGCTGGAGAAGATGCTCCAAGGTCCTGCAGGAGCACTACTGCCTTTCCCTGCGGGCCTTTCCCTTGGCATCTGTCTTTTCTGTCCTCCTAACAACCCTCTTCTTTTCTGAGAAGAGAAGGAGAATGCTCCAGAATGTCCCACTTGCCCGGGGCCTGGCTTCCTCCCTCCCTGTGCCACCCTCACTTGTCTTGTCTTTGCCTTGAGCTTTTCATGTAGTTAAACTTCCTGGCCTTGCTGCTGTTATCAGCTCACCTCACTGACACTGCACCTCCAGCCCCCCTGACCTCTAACCTTCCTTCCAGTTCCCTATCTCTTGCTGTCAACACTTGAATGCCCCTATGCACACTCAAAACTAAGTGGATATGAAGTCAAATTCATTGTCTCTCACTCACACCTCCAGCTTTCTGATTGCCCCCTTGACTTGTTTACTCTGGTATATTTTAGCCAAACCCATGCCCTTTACAGGTGGGGACCCTGAGGCCCAGAGAGGGAGAGTGACCTGGGGGTGTGGGTGGGTGGAGGATCAGTTCCTTAGGAGGAGAGGAGGGAAGACCTGGGGGCCTTTGGCCCCTGGCCCATGGGACTCAGAGGGTGTCTTGTTTGCTTTGCTTCCATTTGTTTGTGTCCTGGTCTCACCATGAGAACAAACCTCCTTGAGGGCAGGTACCCTGTCACCATTTCCTCCGGAATGTCCCTCAGTGTAGAATACATTCAAAGACTTTAGTCAAAAGTTGAGAGAGAGGGGAAAAAAAGGAAGGACATGGGGACGTTAGAGTCTCAAAAGGGAACATGGCATTTCCTGTCAGTCACAGTTCCACAGAGTATCTTATGTTTGGGTCAAGCATTCAAGCAGTTTATTTATAGGACCTTGTTCATTAGTACTTCCCATCTTCTGTTTACGAGACCTTGACCAATGATACTGATGAAATGACAAAACTCTTCCCACTCCTGTCTCTTGCGGTGTCCAGATTTTGCTAGTTTTTAGCAACTTCTTCAACTGCTTAATTCTAGATATTTGTAAAGCAGTAATTGTTTAAATGAACAGTTGATGACCCTGTCTTAAGAGAAAAAAATGGGCACTAAAATCTAGAAGTTCAAGGACAGAAAACATTAGAGTAGACAAACAGAAAATCAGGCGTGTCTATTTAGTAAATACAATTACTAATATTTATTGAGTATACTATGTGTAAGACGTGGTATTCAGTTTCTTTATCTGTTTTACCTAATTGAGTAATTAGGTAAATTCTTCCAGATGAGCAGACTCAGGCTTAAAGAGATCAGCATCTTGCCCGAGACCCCGCAGCTGGGAAGTCTGGATTTCACCTGTGAGGGCTGACTCGGAGCCCACCTGCTCAGCAATCAAACTAGATCTTCTCCCTGGAGGGGCACTAGCCACTGTTTAGGGGAGAGGTGCTTAGAGGAGACCCCTTCAAGCAGAATGAGTAGGGCTTTCATCACCTTGATGGACCTTGATTAAGATAAAAATGAAAAAGCAGTTTATAAGATGGTAAACTCTATGCACATATCAGTGTTAAGTCCTGTCAGTAGGTTAGCGCTCTTCTGCTTTCATAACAATTCCTTTGTGCTATTGAGAGCTTAGTGGGAACTTCCCCGTACAAGTAAACTACAGAGTTAGACTAGAACTCATGACAGCAGTTTTTTTCTCACCAACCCTGCTGCCTTCAGCTCTAAAAATCCCTCTGATCCAGATGTCCTGAGTTATCTCAGCTATGGTGCGCTCATGGCAGTAATCTAGGAGTGGTGTCTGAATATCTGGGGCATATTCTACCAGTTTTATTTAAGCTCTCTTTTTTAGAAAGAAAAGCAGTTATTTCTATGTCATATGCAGAGAACAAGCAGAAAATGAACACTGATAACACAATCACAGGCACGAGGGGAGTGTCTGCAAATAGCTGTTGGGATAAAAGCTTTTCTTAGCTTTGCCGCTTAGCCTTGTTCTGGGCTTTGAAGGCTCAGCAGACTGTTCCCCCAAGAAATTCTCTGTGTATCCCAAATAAGCCTTTTGAAAGGTACCAGAGAAGCAGCCTAGTCCAGTGCAGAGGATTACCCTGACACAGGGGAACTTTCTTCTGCACCCGAGGCTCTTCCTCTGGGAACTTGGAGGGTGAAAGTGAGCAGGTGACTTAAGAATGCACTGCCTGAGGAAAGCCCCTGAGATCTAAGGAAATGGAATCTCAAGTCTCCTCTCTGACTAGTTCTGAGAGGGTTTTTGTTAGACTTGGTGGCTGGTGGCCTTGAAGGGCATATTCTGGAAGTGGGGGGAGGAACAGTGTCTCCAATAAACAGAGTAGGAATCATTAAATATTTTCATAAGGCCAATTATTCTTTCCTTTCTCTTCTCTTTTCCTTCCTTTCTTTTTAATTACAAATGCCAAGTTAGGATATGTTTTACTTAGGAGAGAAGGCAAGCAACCCCACCCAGCAGCCCCAGACAAAACATGGGTGAGATCTGTCCCCATTCCCATCAGCGCTGGCCTCCAGAGACAGAGGAGGGTTCCCCAGCAGTTCGGTGACTCAAGCAATGGGGCACTCACCACTTCCCCTGGGAATCTGGCCCAGGTCTCTGCTGTGTCCTCATTCAAATGTTTTCCCAGCTACTCAGACACAAGTTTCTTTCCTGGGGTCACTGCAGCTTCTTTCCTTGTGCCACATGTTTTGACTCATCTTGGACAGAGATGGGGGAGGTAGGGGACTGGTGGGGCACTCAGCTGGGGTTGTTGTCATCTGCTGCCCCCTCCTCCTGAATTGTCAGGTTGGGACCAAAGTCACCACTGTTGCTCTCTCTAGGCTTCACTTAGAGGTTTGCCTCCCCACAACCCATTCTTTGGACTGTAAACTTCCTAAGGCAGGAACTGGTCTTAGTCATCTCTATGTGCTCAACAAAAGTATTCATGACGCAAACCTCCAGATTCTCCTAGGTTGCATTCTGGAATGATCGGGGTCTCCTCACAAGGCTTTCCTCTGACCTCCCACAAAGACCCTGACCCCAGAACTGAAGCTTTATTCTGAGGAAGAGCCTATTTGTAATTTGACAAAGTGGATTCAGCCTTTATGCCTCCTTTAGACCAGCACTCTTCCTTGTCCCCAAAGATAAAGCCTTGAACTAGCTCCCCTCTGTGAAGGCAGGTTCTCCCTCCCCCGAACATTATAGGCCATTCATTTATAGTTGCTGGACCTGGTCTCATAAACACCATTCACTCTGAGGTGAGAAAAGTCACAGTGCACCTCCGGCCCAAGCCCCACAATTCCAAGGAAGCCTTTCCCTCTAATTAGTGGGGTATTTGCTAAAACAGCTCTTGCTCTCCTCATTGTAAAATCCAGAGGACAATAGCTCCTTATTGCCTAACCAACGTGGTGAGTTCCTGGTCTCATCTATTCCTTGACCCTCCCTGCTGCCCCTGCCTCCACTGAAAGGGGGAGGCTGTCGCCTTGTTTGGTTACTAATTAAGAAAAGGCGAAGCCTTTGGTTATTACCTTTGTTCCCCCCCTCTTCACTATACGGCATTCAAAGGCCATTTCTTTAGCAGGGTGCCCTCCTACTCATTCAGGGAGGAGACTGGGGTTTTCAGAATGTGAAAGAAAAGGCAGTGGAGGGCAGGCCTCAGATCGCGCTGGCTGACCTTGGTTGGCCCCTGTTACCGGGGTCTGGAGTAGGGTCCCTCAGCTAGAGTTTGACTCTGCCTGCGCCTGGGCCTTGGCTAATTCTCTTCACCGTCTTGGGCACCCTCTTGGGCAGCTCACCCAGATGTGAGCTGCCGTAATTTATAACAGGACTTGGCATCTCAATGAAACTGTTAAAACTTTGGTCTGACCTTTTCAGGCTACTAACCCCTTTAGTGACTAAGGGCTGGCTGCTCGTTCCACTTTTCTATGCCTCAGTTTCCCCATTAAAAATTAGGGGAATAATTTAGTCCTAAATCCATGACAAAAGATTTGAGAGAATGCATTTTCCTCTTGAAACCTTCCTACATCAGACTTCTCAATCCCAGAGATGTCTGAGCTGGGTGCTGTAGGAAAAGGGCCCAGGACTAACAGGCAAATGATGGACTTGTAAAGTGTAAAAATTGTTCCCAGATCATTTTGGGGAGGAGGATTCAAAGGAGGAGAAATCGCAGGAAAGTGTATGACGTAAGCGTATGAGGTAGTGACGTAAAGAGTTACATGGAGAGGCCACCAAGCTCAGCGCCTCTGAGCGCCTGGTGCTCCCGCCAGGATCGTTGGGAGCGGGCTCTTCGGGCGCCCGAGAGGGCTGCTGACCCTGGTAGGTCCCATGGGTCTTTTCAGAGGCCAGGGGAGCGTTCCGGAGAAGTAGCGGGGCAGGGAAGGGGCCTGAGCGGCAGGGGCTCCCCATCCGCACCCCCGAGTTCAGACCCGGACGGTTAGGCCGAGGGGCAGAGGGAGCCCGACGAGTCCGCCGGGAGGCAGGAGGCAGGTGCGGAGGTCACGGTCCCAGCGCCTGGGAGGAGCCCTCGGGAGGGGTGTCGCGGGCCCGGGCGGTGGGAAGGAGCTAGACCGGGGCCGGCGCGGCCGCGGGGGGCGGGGAGGAGGCGCGGGAGGCGGGGCGGAGGCGGCGGAGCCCCGGGGATCCACTCGCCCAGCGCCGGCCCCTGCACTCCGAGCCGCGGCTGCCACCCGCCCGGCAGCCAACTTGGGGCCGAAACTTCCTCGGGTCTCGCGCTCGAGAGAAGAGCGCGCAGCGCAGAGGCGATCGACGGCGGCGCCCGAGCCAGGCGCCCAGGGCTCAGCGCCTCGCTCCGGCTCGGCCGGGGGCTCCACACCCCCGCCCTGCCCGGCTGACCGAGCCCGAGGGTCCCCGAGCGGCGCAGGGAGCCCTCCCGGCGGCAGGAGGGAGCGCGGACCGCGAGGGCCAGGACTGCCCGGCCGGCTTCCGCGGGCCCCGCGGGGCTGCCCCAGACGCCTCGGAGGGACCCCCGGAGCGCGGCGCGCCGACCCCGCGCCCCGGGCGCGGATGAAGAGTCCGGCGCGGCGGCCCGAGCGGCCCGAGCGCTGAGAGGAGCCGGCAGCGTCTGTCCCGGGCCGCCCCCCGGACCCCCGGGCCGAGCAGAACGGCGAGCCGGAGCCCGCGGGCCTGACCAGCGGCGGGCCATGCAGGTAAGCGCCCGCCGCGGCTGTGGGAACGAGGAGCTGCGCGGGCCTCTGCCGCCACCCCCGGCCCGGCCGCCCCAATTGCCGAGAGCTCCCTCGGGCTCCCGTCCCGCTCGGCGCCCCGCGGGCCGGCTGGGTCTGGAGTCTGGGGCCGCGGCGCGGGGCTCCGGAGCGGGCCCTCGCCTCCCGGAGGAGACAGGCTGGGGCTCGGCTGCGAGCTGGGATCCGCCGACGGGCAGGGTGGGGGGCAGGGAGTGGCCCCCGGCCGCGCGGGGAACAAAGCTGGGGCGCCGGGCTCTCGAGCGCGCGGAGGGCGCGCTCCCGGCCGGGCAGGTAGGCTGGGGCGGGCTGCTCTCGCCCGGCGCGCGGCTTCGCGGACCCCGGGAGGCGCAGAGCCCCGGCCGTGGGCGCTGCCCGCAGCCGTGGGGCCACCGGGAGCCCCTCGGGCGTCTCGCTCGCTTTCCCGGGCTCCGTCTGGCCCAGCTGGAACTCTCCTCCGCTTGGGGTGTGCGTCCGGCAGCAAGCAAACTCGGATGAGGACTACATCTGGATTACTTTAACCCGCCCGCAGTGTGAGCGCGGTGCCTGCATTCCTGCCCGCGCCGGTGCAGGTAGAGCCCTGGGCGCTGGTCGGGTCTGCGTTCTCTCTCCTGCTTCTCTGCCTCCCCATCCCTGCCGTGGGAGAGGTGGGAAGTGACCTCTTTTCCCCATCTTGTGGAGCCTCAGTGGATACTCCTGCATATAGTTTTAAGAGACAGTTTAGTGCGCTTGGAGCAGAATCGGATCTATTTCTTAGGAAGGGAAACGGAGGTGGCTCCAGTCCTGGGTTGATTGATCACTCAGCTGAGTGGGGAGGGGAGGCTCTGCAGCTTTCCTCCCTCACTGCTTTTGCCTCCTGGTCGCGTTGGCAACAGCTTTCGGTTGCTACCACGCTGGTTAGAGTTTCAGCCTGGTACCTGGAGAAGAAGGACTCAGGATCAGGTTACCAACCCCCAGAACTACTCCAGTTGCCAGAGAATGTGCCCACTTGCCAGAACCATGATGGGACATCTGTGCCCATGCTGTCAATGTGGGAGCAGAAAACTCTGGGTCAGCAGGGCAGGATCATGCCCCTGGCCAAATTCCAGCACTCTTGCAGGCTTGCAGTTGGTAGCTTAGAGTGACCCCCTCTGTGGCTGGCCCCTGAGGCAACCGAGCGCCCAGGAAGCAGCAGGCATACCCTCACAAAGCCTGGGGACCCTTTCCCACGCCCAGCTGCTCCTGCGCCCTGATTCACATGTAGAATTCTCATCCCAAGCAAGATGCTCCTTCTCAGGCATAGACCAGGGGAACCGGGCCTAGAGCTTGCACCTGCACACCTGTCTAGACTCAATAACAAGTCCCTGCAAACACATGGGCTTATTAGAGGTGGAAGGCCAGTGGTAGTTTCCTTCCATTACAAAATAGCATCTCTTCTTTCTTTGATACACAATAGTACTGGTTGTAAATAGCAAGGAGGAGGAGGTGTGTCTCCCTGGAAGGAAAGGTATTGCTGAAAGAGAACACTTGTGAGCAGTTGTGAGGGGAGCGATGAAGCTGGTGTCTTCATGGTGATTACCAGGTCCAGCGGCCCCAGAAGAGAGACCAGGGCTTCCTCCCCACAAGTAGGGATGGCGGGACACCAGGGTGGGAAGTGGAGGAAGCAAAGGAACCTAAAGTGACTATATGTGGGCAAATACCCAAGAGTAGCCAACAGACCCTTTCCCTTTGTTTTCTTTCTCGAGGACAGTCAGCCCAGGGCGTGTGACACTGTGGGATCGGCCAGCCTGCCAGGGAGCTGGGGTTAGTTTTGGAGGAGCTTGCTGGTCCTTTCCCATCTGTAAATATCCTGGTGTCTTTATGTATTTGAGTATGAATATGTGAGTGAGGTTGTGCCCACGTGTATGTGTTTGCCATCTGAAACTGTTCATTTGGTGGTTGTAATAGCTCCCAGTATTTCTTATTGCTTGAAACAAGCTTTATCTAAAAACTTGTCTGTCTAAAAAGTGTAAGTTATTGCCAGAATGGCTGGGAGCCATATGCTGTGAAAAGAAAAAAATGTGGGCTTACTCTTCACCTGTGCCTTTCACGCTCCTCTTACTCTGGTGGTAGCTGAAAGATGTTTTTGTTTGCTTGCTCTTCTTCACAGAGGACCAGGCTGGTCCAATGTGATTTTCACTCCTAGGACAGTTCTGCTGCTTTCTAGACTGCCACTGCCTGGCATCTTAGCATGGTGGGGGTGGGCAGTGGGGGGGGGTCTCTTCTCTACGTGAAGTGATAGTTCTTGTCTCTGAAATAGAAACCAATAAGTCCGCAGAGCTTTCCTATCTGCAATCCTGATTTTATTCACTTTGGCTCCTTTCCAAATTGCCTGCCATTTATTGCCTTAACCTTCTAGACAGGTCTTCAGAGTCCACCATTCTTCCAGCCCTACACCTGAGTACGATCCTCAGAGTTTTGTGGTGGTGGTAGTTAGTGTCGTTTTTGTAATTGCATCAGGTCTCCCAAGACTCAGGACAGCAGTAGATGTCACCCCCAGAGTGACGAGAGTTTGGGGAGCACCACATAAAGGCGCCTGGGCTGGTTCTGTTGAGCATCTTCAAACTGTCTGCAAGAGTCCAGCAGAGTCCAGCACAGGGGCTGCGCATAGGTACTGTGGCAAAGATGAAAAGGCCTGGCAGTTTCCATCTGGGCCACCTTCTGCCCATGTCTGAGGTGCAGCCTGTATACTCACCCCCAAATGGCCCAGCTCTGTGGTGCAGCCTGGCTGGACTTTTTTCTTCAAAATGAAATGCCCCCAACTCCACAGAGCAGGTGATTGCTCTGCTCCTACCAGCCCTCTCCACCCCTGGCTGGCTCTGTTTACCTGGCTAAATTTAAACCTCCACCCCCTCCATCCCAGTTTGACCCAATGGCTCGCGGTCTAGCCACTGGGCTGGCTGCTGCGGCAGCATTTCCTGACTTCTTTCGCCCCTGTGGTTGCAGTTTGGTCTTTTTTGTACTGAATGAATCCTCTTCTAGACTTTCTAAAGTTGGTCTCTGTCCTCACTGCTTCTCCACCCATGTGGCTTTCTTTTCAACTTCCTCCTCCCAGGCGATTTGGAATCTGGTTCGGTTCCGAGGGAAGACTCTCTCCCCTGATCCTTTCAGATACAATGCTCCATGCACAGGGGTTTTAGGAAACCTAAGGTCCTCAGGGGCTGTGCTGACTGCAGTCGCTTCCCAGTGCCAGTAGCCAGGCTCCCAGCTCCCTTTTGGGTCAGTATGGTGCTGGCGGCAGGGCAGCCCTTAAAGGGGCAGGGCCATTTTCTCAGAAGGTCTTTTGCACCCCAAACTTCCAAGCCTCCCCCAAATGCCAGACCCACCCATATGCTCTGTTCTTTACATCACTGTCTTTTCCTGAGGTTTTTCTGTGGAGGGGGCATATGGTATGATAGCTTCTTTTCTTGTCCTTTTCTATAGAGTTGGATGAGATTGCCAGAGAGGCCCCTTCCAGGTCTAAGATTCTGTCCCCCTTTAACACAGCTCTTTCAGGTTTGGGAATCCCTCTGCTGTGGCCCAGGCGTGGGTGGGGAGGCAGGCCAGTCAGAGGCGGGGGTGTCCCCACCCAAGTCGGGCCTGTCACTTTTACAGAGGTCCTGTTTCACAAATTGTGGTCTTAGAGGCAGGGTTTGTGGTCAAGCTGGAGGCTCAGGTTGTGCCCCTGGCTTTGAGCTGAGGCCCGGCAGGGGCCTCTGTGGTTAGTCGGCATCCTGGGGCTTATGACGAAGCTCTGTCTCCAGTTTTGGGTGACTTTGGGGCTGGTGCCTCAGTTCCTGGGGGGAGGCCCTGGCATCCAGCGGGTTTATAGTCCCCTCTCATCTGCAGCTTCCTTGGGCCACAGAAGTGCTAACTCCTAGAAGGTTGCCCTTGTCTGACTCATTCAAGGATCCAAAGTGGATTTACCAAGGCCTGAAAAATGATAGCTGGGCTTGGCTTAGAAAAGGCGGTGGATTAAAAGTACTTGGTTTACAAACTTTAGACCCCAAAGGTCACTTTAGAGTTATCTGCAAATGTTCAATCATTAAATTTGCTCTGGGGAAGTGAAAAAGATAACATAAAAGTATAAAGTGACCAAGCTCTTCTAATGCCTGCTCGAGGTTATCCTGTTGGCTGCTATCTTGCTGTTCCCTCTCCTCTTAAAGTCCAGGGTTTAAAACAAGTAGCCACAGAGCAGCCCTGAGCTTCTGGGCTGCTGCTGGTGTCATACCTGCACTGTGGCCTGTCCCAGGTCTGAACCAGGATTCACGTTTTCCCTGGACTTAACCTGTGGATGGACCTGGGCAAGAGGCTGGCATCTCTACCCCATGGATCTCACTGGCAAATATGCCCTGGTGGTGGGAGGATTTCATTGCTCTGGAAGCTTAGAGCACAGTTGAGTCCCGGTCACAGACTCACCTCTAAGATGATAGACCTCACCTGCGCTTGTGGAGAAGTTTCTCCTGGGAAAATTTTGAGTAATGAATTTCTAAATACTTCATAGAAATCTTGTCCAGGCTTGAGACCTGAAATCAAGGTGGTTAAATCTTTGGAGAGCGTATGCTTATTGAGAGTCACACTGTAGAGCAAGAGCTGGTGAGTGAGAAGGAGAGGCACTCTGAACTGTACCATCCAGAAATACGCTGAGGCAGGAGACAACAGAAACTAAGACAGTGGAGGCCAAGATGAATGCTTCTGAGACAGACTTGTCTCCTGTGAAGGCAGGGCAGGTTACCTGACTTCTCTGTGCCTCAGTTTCCTTATTTACAAACAGGAAACGGCAGCTTTATGCCTTTCCCATCTGGTTGCTGTGAGGATTAGCATATGGAAAGCACTTAGACCTACCTGGAACTTCGTGGGGCTCTCTGAGCATCAGCTTTTGTGACAACACTGAGGAGGGTCTCCGGGCAGAGCAGTTCCAACTCCTTGGCACTCTGCCCTGAACCTGCTCTGCACTGGAAGATGGAGGCCACACCATGTGGGACGTGGCCTGCTGCTTATATCAGCTTGTGTCGTCACTTCTCAGAGGAAAGGACGCTCACAGATACCAACGGCGTCCAATCAGGCAGAGAAGTCATTTTAATCATTACACGGTGTGAATAGAGGTTTGTGGGCTGACGGGGAGAGAACAGATATTCAGTGTTAGCTGTCGTGAAGGGAAGGAAAAGAGAGACGCTCTGGACAGGAGTGTTGGATTCTGATGCAGATCTGTGCGGTTGAGAGCCGTGCACGTCTCTGATGGAGAAGGAGGGTCCTGCTGACCCCGTCCTACACGCAGCTGTTGTTTTCCTAGGCAAATGGTGATACTTTCCCTGTGTTTGGAAATCACTCTCAAAATCTTAGCTTGTTGTATTTCCTGTGCTTAGAAAGGTAACCTCTGTGAAGTCATATCTAAAATCAGCTTTAGGGCACTGTGAGGCAGACCAATGCGCTGGTGAAGAGGTCTGAGGGAACAGGTAGCAGAAGTGAGGGAGGGCGGGGGAGGGCTTAAAACACGAAAGAGAGCCGGGGAGCACCATGAGGTGGACTTGCAAGTGCACTCTGTTCGGGGCATCTGACTTTTTCATGGGGTTAAGTCACAGAGTCAGCCCCCCCACAGTCCCAGGCGTCAGGCTGGGGGTGTCAGGAACCTCCAGTAGTGCCCTTGCAGCTTGTTGAGCAGGGGACCTCCCACTGATGAGTGAAACCCCCTGCCTCCCCCAACATAGGCCCTATTCCAGTGGAGATGGGTGCCACATCTAGGGGGTTAGGTCAGTTCCTTTAACTTGTCAGGGCCCAGGACACCCGGCCCCAGCATTGCTCCAACCTAACCCCCCAGCTTCTCTAAGGCATGGCAAGTTCTGAGCCATTACACACTTAGCCATATCTCAAGATTCCTCTTTCCTGCACATTTTGTGTCTCATTCCTCATGTTAACAGGGAGTTGTCACACTTCCCCCAAAATACCCTCTTTACCTTCACTGCAGCTTAACAACCCAGACTTGGCACCCTAGTGCACCCAGCCCTGCACAGCCTCCCTTCTGCCTCCCTCTCCGAGCCCATCTGTGCCACGCTCTTTCACGGCCAACACACGGCCTCCCTGCAGTTGTGAGAACACTGCGTGCCCCTTTACACTTGTGCTCCTTCTGCCAGGATCTTTCCTGCTCAGCTCTGTGCTGGGTGGGCCCCTCAGCTCCGTCATCGTTCAGATCTCAGCCTCTCAAAGAGGCCCTGCCCAGGGAGTGGTGCCAGCCCCAGCCCCAGGCGCTGTCTATTGCTGTCTGATTCCCCTGGAGCCCTTACCACCATCTGTAGCTCTCTCTCTCGTTTGTTTATCAGCACACTGGTTGAATGTCTGCCTCCTAAACTATCTTTGTCTTGTTCTCCACTCCTCAGCTAAGATAGTGTCTGATCAGCATCTGTTATTGCCAACCTTTGGAAGTGAACTCTGTAATTGTAGAGGATGTTCTTTGCTAGAAAAGGCCCATTTTGCCCAAGAAGTATACCATCCTTAATGATTTCTGTTAATGATTGAATTATTCATATAACAAATATTGATTTAGGCATGCCCCAGGTGTTGTGGTTATAAGACATAGTTCTTAAACTTGAAGAACTTTTGTTCTGGTAACTTCTACTGCAGACAGATGGCAATTGTGCAGTATTCTAAAACCTCCAAGTCTTTGAGTTCCCCTACCTTGTGGCTACGCCCTATCTTGCCATGGTGCACATCGAAGGTGGTTTGGGAGGCAGTATTGAGCGAAGTGCAGTGTAGAGTGGAAATGCAGAAGGAGCAGGGAGCCCGAGGAAGCTGTCCAGGCCCAGCAGTAGATCCACGAAGCAGCGCTGAGCCGCCCTCTTGCTCAGGCTGGGTCCTCAGGTGCTGCTAATACAGTACATTTCACTCGGGTGCGTGCTCAGATTGGGAAGTGGTGAACCACTGGATTAGGAGTTCCATGAGTGCCTAACCCCGACACTGCGTTGCTGGCCCTTGGTCCTTGTTGAATGGAACTGTGAGTATCCACCTTGCTGTGCCTTCATTCCAGACCGTGGACACCATCTCCTACCTATCTCTCTGGTCCCAGGTTGCGCAGGGTCAGTATCCAGTAAGGCCTTATTGAATATAATTTGAAAAGAACTAATAGTTGCCACGGGTGGTTGCAGTGTTACCTCCTCTTTCATGCAGGATCTCCCTTGGCTGCAAAGGCACCTCACTCTCCTAGTTTCCCCCCTCTCTCATTGGCTGCAGCTTTCCTGATTTTATCTCCTGGGGCTTCTACTCTATATACATAAACATGGTCAGTGACAGGCCACTTATCATCCCATAATATGATAATGCTGTATTTTACCTTTTCTTTCTTTCTTTCTTTTTTTTTTATTTGAGACTTACTCTTTTACCCAGGCTAGAGTGCCATGGCATCAGCCTAGCTCACATCAACCTCAAGCTTCTGGGTTCAAGCCATTCTCCTGAGTAGCTGAGACTACAGGTGCCTATGACAATACCCAGCTATTTCCTTTTCTTTTTTCTTTCTTTTCTTGTCTTTTTTTTTTTTTTTCTTTTTTTTTGAGACAGAGTCTCTCTTTATGTTGCCCTTGGTAGAGTGCTGTGGCATCACAGCTCGCAGCAACTTCCAACTCTTGGGCTTAAGAGATGCTCTTGCCTCAGCCTCCCAAGTAGCTGGGACTACAGGTACTTACCACAACACCTGGCTATTTTTTTTGTTGCAGTTGTCATTGTTGTTTAGCAGGCCCAGGCTGGGCTCAAACCTGCCAGCCTCAGTGTATGTGGCTGGTGCCCTACTCACTGAGCTACGAGCACTAAGCCTATTTTTTTTTTTTTTTTTTCTATTTTTAGTAGAGACAGGGCTCACTCTTGTTCAGGCTGATCTTGAATCCCTGAGCTCAATCAATCCTCCTGCCTCAGCTTCCCAGAGTGCTAGGATTATAGGAGTGAGCCACCGTGCCCTCTGTGACCTCATCTGTCACCAGGAATGTTACCAAACATCCTACCATGCACAGAACTGCCTCCTCAGCAAGAGTTATTGGGTCCAAAATGCATGCAGTGCTGAGGATGAGAAACCTGACTTGGGAGCAACCTTAGGGAAACAAAAGTCATGAAGTGGGTGGCTCCTATGGCTCAAAGGGGTAGGGCGCCGGTCCCATATGCCGAGGTAGTGGATTCAAACCCAGCTCCCGGCCAGAAACTGCAAAAAAAAAAAAAAGTCATGAAGTATAATGCTCACCATGCAGCCAGTGAACCAAACAGGCAAAGAATCCACAGAGGCCATCCTGCACAAGCTAGAGCTAGAGCTCCCACGTGTCACAGCATGTGGGCTCCCTCCTGTCCCAGGCTCATTCCTGCCTCAGGCCCTGCCCCTGCTGTGCCTTCTGCTTGGACTGTTCTTCCTTCATCCCCTCCCTCCTTCCCTCACCTTCCTCAGATCTTTCCTCAAATAATCAGCCCCACAAGGTCTCCTGGGACTTTCTGATATAAATTGCAACCCTCCTGCCATTCTCCAGCCTTCCTCTCCAATGTATTTCTCTTTGTCATACCATGGAGCATACAGATACTTTCTATCACTTACTGGTCCTCTTGTCTGCTTCCCCTGCTAGAATAGAAATACCATGAGGGCAGGAACTCTTGTCTCTTTGGTTCACAGTGTGTCTTGAGCACATAGAACAATGCTTGAGACACGGTGGGTGTTCAGTAAACATTTGCTGAAGGAACTAAATGGAGACAAGGCAGGGGCCACACCTGGTGACCTGGGTGTGCCTTCATAGGAGAAGCAGGTGGGCCTTCTCTGCTCTGTTGCTCCCTGCCCCTCCTGGCTTCCCCTTCACTGGACCAGAGAATATGTGACCCAAGGACATAGCTCTATTAGTCACAACTGATGAAAGTAAGACATGTTCACTGAAAAACATTGAATTTTCATTGAAAATATGAAGAAAAATGATAATTTCAAGCTATTATTTTGGCCCATTCCTTTTCAGTCTTTTCTGCACACATATGTGTAAGCAGGTGTTTCTTCACCTGCTGGGTGGATGGTGACACCCTGCGGGTAAGAACCACGCCTGTTCTCTCCCCTTATCTGTTTCCAGGGCATGTCTTGGAGCCTGGTGTAATCAGGAGCTGCAGCTTGTGCAGAGCCGGCCCTGGGGGTTCTCTGTCTTTCTGGTTCACCAGATGCTTGGTGAGCATTGCGTCTTCACCACTTTTGTTTCCCTAAGGTTGTTCCCAGGTCAGGGTTCTCAACACTATGGGTATTTTGGACCAATAACTCTTGTTGAGGAGGGTGTTCTGTGCGTGGTAGGAAGTCTGGTAACATCCCTGGTACTGCCCACGTGGTTCCTGTGGCACCTCTGTCCCAGGGACAATAGCCAAAAATGTCTCTAGATATCATCCAATGTCCCCTAGGGGGAAAGACAGAGGCAGAATCGCCCCTGGCTGAGGATACCATTCTAAAATATCTCTACTTTTTTCCTGACAGTCTTCCGTTGTTTCCCTTAAATCCTGTGCAGTCCTTATTCGTTTTACATCCTATTTCCACACTATTGCTCAAGTGTAGACCCTTGTGGAACAGATGTGAATTATGGTAGCAGCTTTCTCACCAGCTGTCTGTCACTAGTCCCCCCATAAGGCCATCTCTCCCCTGTTCTTGCATGACTTGTGCTGCAGCCATCCTGGTCACTAAATCAGGTCCCCAGAGTGGGTGAGGTGTCCCGTAGTAGAAGAGATTTATTTACTGTCATGTAAATAGAATATCAGCCTCCAGAGGTCAGCTGTGTCTAGCAGTGATTTCCAAGCTTTCCCAAGTATTTGCCCTCCGTGCTTTCTGTTCTTTCCCCAGTGAAAGGGTCAGATGGACTTGGGTTTGAGTACTCAATATACACAATCAGATTGACCTTACTGTGGCTAGGTAGGCTTTCTGAGCTCTGTTTTCTTCACCTTTAAGCAGGGGGATAATTATACACAACCCCTGAAGTTATTTTGAGAGTTAAAGGTGATGATTTATGTGAATTGGGGCAATGTCTGACACACAGTAGGTACTCAGTGTCCCCACTATTCTTTAACTCTTCATAGAAAAAAAAGTGAAAATGTCAAGAAATTGTCACTTAGATGCTCAAATATCTACTTAGGTTGGTCAAGAAAATTTGATTATTTTATCATTTGGTTTGTCAACTGGGGGAGAAAAAAAGACCTGAAAATTTGCTTCTATAATAGCAACTTTTATCAAAGTGCATGTTCTCGAAATCTTCCTGGAAGAAGCTCCCTGTCTGACATGTGGGTTGCTGGATGGCAGAAGTGGTCCTTCCTCATTTCTGTCCTCTTCCCACTGGCAATCCCAGCACTTAGCATTGTTGCTACTCAATCATATTGACAAAGTGATGAGCTAGGGACTTCTAAAAAGATTGTAATCCCCCATTTGAGAAAGCTAAATGTGATGTAATTTTTTTTTTTTTTTTAAGACACAGTCTCACTCTCTCCCCCTGGGTTGAGCTCAAACAATCCTCTTGCCTCAGCCTCCCAAATAGCTGAGACTACAGGCACCTGCCACAACACTCAGCTATTTTTAGAGACAGGGTCTTTCTCTTGCTCAGGCACATCTCAAACTCCTGAACTCAGGCAATCTACCTGCCTTGGCCTCCCAGAGTGCTAGGATTATAGGCGTGAGCCATTGCACCCAGCCGAGAAAGCTAGTCTTGAATTAACATATTTTATCAATACTAAGACACATTTTAACATATCTGAGATCTGGATGCATCTCAGAATCAATATCATATGATAGTTTAATGGGGAGTAGTTTTCTTTCTTAGTGATAATGGTGTATTTTCAAATCAGTGCCATCTTAGATTTGTTGAAATACGGTAATTGATCACTGTTTGTGAGGATGAGCTGTTGCCATCTCCTCATGCCTACCTTGGTTTTCCCTTGGAAATATGCTTCTGATTTTTTGCCAAAGAGAATATTTACAGTGTCACCTTTGTGCCGAACGTTTACTGACTAAAAGGTAAAACTGAGAGAGGAATTCTAGGTAAAAGCAGAATTCGTGGCCTGGGGATCCTGATATTTGAGGATGCTGGCCTCCTGAAGCCATCTGGGAGTTAGAAAACTGGGAGGGGTTTGAGACAAGCCTGAACAGGCACAAGACTCTGCCTCTACTAAAAATAGAAATTTTAGAGAGAACAATCCAAGATGGAGTCCGAGTAACAGCTTCCCTGCAACAGGGCATAGTGAGTCTGGAGAGATAAGATTCACCGGGCATCTCTGGCTAGTGGGATCTGCCTATAATCATCCCTTTGAGGATATAGGGAGTCAGCAAGGGACTTCTGGACCCCAAGAGAAGGACAAAAACAACTGGAAAACTGGCAAGTGGTTGTGTGTGTTCGAGCAACCTAATCCTGCTGGCAGCCATAAGAACAAGCAGCAGTGAGACTGTAAACCGGAAAGGCCTTACCTGTGAACAGTTTCGGTGTTTTTGGACTTGGCACTCAGTTGAACTGCCTTGGGAAGAGCTTGAGCAGGAGTGCGGAGAACTTTGGGGATTGTCTAGCCAGACTGAGCCACTGAGCCGGACAGAGCTAATAGTGTTTGGCTGTGGGCCGCAGAAAGCCATTATGAGAGAACTGCCTGGGGCAAGCTCCGCCCTCAGCATCACAGAGCAAGGATCAGGCAGGAGCTAGTAACCTAGTGACTAAGCAGCCTAAAGGCGGGGACTGAGCTGCCTTACAGCCTTAACCCTCAGGGGCAGAGTGAGACTGGTTTTGGCACACTGGAGCCTCGAGCTGTTGCCCTGGGTAGAGTGCCATGGCGTCACAGCTCATAGAAACCTCAAACTCCTAGGCATAGTGCCGCCGGGACCTCCATAAGAGCTACACCGCAGCTCCCGACTCATGACCTGCGCCTGCCGGGCCACCACATACCCTGACCAGGAACTGCAGGAGCCGCAAATTCCAACTTCCACAGTCACAAAAGGATTAAAAATGTCCACCGGACTCTCAAAAGGCTCATCAATATTCTCAATCAATGTGAATGGTTTAAATTGTCCACTAAAGAGGCACAGGTTGGCTGACTGGATACAAAAACTCAAGCCAGATATTTGTTGCATACAAGAATTGCGTCTTACATTAAAAGACAAATATAGACTCAAGGTGAAGGGATGGTCATCTATATTCCAGGCAAATGGAAAGCAGAAAAAAACAGGCGTTGCAATCCTATTCACAGATGCAATAGACTTTAAACCAACCGAAATAAGGAAGGATAAGGATGGACACTTCATATTTGTTAAAGGTAATACACAATATGGTGAGATTTCAATTATTAATATTTATGCACCCAACCACAACGCACCTCAATTTATAAGAGAAACTCTAACAGACATGAGCAACTTGATCTCCTCCAGTTCCATAGTAGTTGGAGATTTTAACACCCCTTTAGCAGTGCTGGATAGATCCTCCAAAAAGAAGCTAAACAAAGAAATTTTAGATTTAAACTTAAACATTCAACATCTGGACTTAACAAACATCTACAGAACATTTCATCCCAACAAATACACTG
>CAUYPK010016791.1:0-50192 GCA_963574355.1 Loris lydekkerianus | reverse complement strand
TTATGCAGCCTTAAAGAAAGAAGGAGACTTTACCTCTTTCATGTTTACGTGGATGGAGCTGGAACATATTCTTCTTAGTAAAGTATCTCAAGAATGGAAGAAAAAGTATCCAATGTACTCAGCCCTACTATGAAACTAATTTATGTTATAGCTTTATAACCCACTTATAACCTAAGAATATGGGGAAGAGAGAGAGGAAGGCGAGGAAGGGGGGAGGCTGAGTGGAGGGACGGTGGTTGGTGGGACCACACCTGTGGTGCATCTTACAAGGATACATGTGAAACTTACTAAATGTAGAATATAAACGTCTTAACACAATAACTAAGAAAATGCCAGGAAGGCTATGTTAACCAGTGTGATCAAAATATGTCAAATGGTGTATAAAACCAGTGTATGATGCCCCATGATTGCATTAATGTACACAGCTATGATTTCATAAAAAATAAATAAGTAAATAAATAAATAAAACATTCCCCATATCTTTGTTTTAAGATGATATAAACACCTTTCATTTGATCCTCTAAGGTATTCACAATTGGTAGGTAAAAGTTTACATAATGACAGCTTAAAATTTTACACAATTGTATTATAATTACATTTTAAAATTTAAGTATATTTTAAAATATCATTATTTCTCTCTCTCATTCTCTCTCACTCTTTCTTGCTCTCTCCCTTAGGTATTATCTTCTTCAAAATAAGGAAACTTAATTGGGTTTTTGTCCCTTATATTCCTCCATAAAAAGGTCTAAAACTGGATGAGGCAATGATTGCATAATTCTATAAATGTACTAAAAATAATTGAATCACACATTTAAAATAGGTGAATTTTATGGTATAAGAATTATCTGTCATAAAGCTATTTTTTAAATGTTAAGTCAGAATCTCCATTGAAAAGTGAATATAGTGCCTTGCTGGTGTCTGTTCCCCATCTCCAGCTAGCCACGTATTTCTAAATTCAGCAGATGTAGTGGCCAGCTAACCTTCCCCTTTAGTACTCACTGAGCCTCTCGGAGAATCCTGGGGCAAGAGACTATTTATTTTAACTTGAGACCCATATGCCCTCTAACCTCTCCACTTAGATGGTCAAGTAATAAATGTTCAATATGAGAGAATATTTGCCACCTTGAAACCAGAGTAAAGAAAACAACTGTTTCCTGAGATGGTACTGAATAGTTTTTAAACCGTAAGGATTTTCAGTTACTTTTGTCATAAGTTGAAAGTATGCTAGTGACCTCAAGGTGAAAGGCTCTAACTTTTGTCAAAGATCTAATCCTCTCCATTAGAAACAATTTCTCTGAAGCTCAAATCTACCCAGACAACATGGCAATTTTTATTTTCCTAAAATTTACAGGCTTTCTTCATGCCTCTATGTTATCTCTAATGATTTTTTTATAACTGTCACTGTCATTACTCCTTGATTGTTTCTTATTTGAAATATTTGCAAACATTTTAGCCATAAAGTTTGTAAGAATAGACTAGATAACTCAGCTTATCAATAAGGGGTTATGTTAAAAGATGACTACAGTCAGTGATCCTTCAGAATATTAGCTAGTAATAAAACACAGTGCTTTTTACAGCCTGGGCACTATTTTAATCATTTGTGTGTATTTGTGTCTATATATTTTAACAGGTATATATACATAGATATGTATATAAATGGGTGTAAGTGTGTGTTTATAAAGTCCTTAGTAACCCTATGGAAAATGAACATAAAGACGAGACAATTGCATGAGGTCATATATCCAGCAGGAGCCAGGATTTGAACCTAGGCAGACCTTTTGCAGAGTCCATACTCTGAACTATCTTGTGTGCTATTAGGAGTGTCAACATAAAGTTTAATGGCTTTTTTCCCCTTTAAATAACTTAAGACAAAAATAAAACAATCAAAATTTAAAAGATTGTGCATGTATGAACTCTATCTGAATGAAACCCACGTAATTGGCACTTGACTAATGCAGAACAAAACAAAGAGCCAGAAAATGGTGGTGGGGAGACTTTTTATCATAGAAAATTTATTTATTCTTTAATTTTATTTCTTTGAACAGGGCCCCACTCTTTTACCTTGGCTACAGTGCAGTAGTGTGTTCATAACTCACTGCAACTTCAAACTTCTGTGCTCAAGTGATTCTCCTGCCTCAGTCTCCCAAGTAGCTGGGAGTAGAGGCACACACCAGCATGCCCAGTTAATTTTTCTATTTTTTAAATAGAAACATATTATCCAGGCTGGTCTCAAACTCACAGTCTGAAGCAATCCTCCCACCTCAGTCTCCTCAAGTGCTAGGATTACAGGTGTCAACCACTATGCCCAGCCCTATCATAAAAAACTTAAATCACAAAGCCCTTATGCAATGTACTCATATGAAGACACTTCCATTTACCATCACCTATTGTAGTAGCTTGAAGGGTAGTCTCCCAAAAGATATATCTACATTCTAATTCCAAGAACAAGTGAGTGTTTACAGTAAAGATATAATTAAAGATCTTGAGATGAGGAGCTCTTCCTGGCGGGTCCAAATCCATTGGTAAGAGAAGAGACAGGCAGAGGATACAGACACAGAGGAGAAGAAGGCAATGTGATCATGAAATCAGAGAGTCAAATGATGTGACCACAAGTCAGAAATGCCAACAGCAGGCAAAGAGATTCTCCCCTAGAGCCTCCAGAGGATGGTTGACACTGACAGTTCTTTAATCTCCAACTTCTGGCCTCCAGAACTATGAGATAATACATTTCTTGTTTTAAACCACCTGGTTTGTGGTAATCTGCTTTGGTAGCCTCAGCAAACTATCACATTTATTCAGTCTTTTAGAAATGAGTTCTCAATGATTGCAAGACCATAATTGCAAGGGTACCAGCTTAAGGCAACTAAATGAATTTAGGAGGGAAAAGCAAAGTTGCCTTCTTATAGCTGTATCTAATAAAAGTCACAGCAGGTAACCTTGCCTAAGTCTTGCTTCACCCCAATAGGAGGATGCAGTTCAGGGTTCTAATTGTCCCACTCAATGGACAAATAGCTCTGATAATATTGAAGTGAGTTATAATTATGATGAATTAAAATCCCTCATAATACTGCTTTGTGCTAAATAAGTCATAATCATCTTCAAAACAAGCCTTTGCAATCTTATGTTTCTAAATTCCTTATAGCCTATGGTTGTGTTTTTTGCTCAAAAGAATTCCCTTTAAAACGACATTAACTGATGGAGAAAAAAAAGTGCTGACCTAAGTTAACTTTGGAAAACAATGTTTGGACTGGACACTTTAAGACTCAAAACCGAAAGAACTATATGTAAACACTATACTCTATCTGGTAAATTTATTTTTCACAGGGGTATGGGCTAGGGATTCTAAAGCTACTCTGAAAGTATACTACAATTCAACAACAACAACAAAAAATGAATACATTTTACATAGTGGGGGCTGGATTTCTCACTGCCAGAGATAGGAGTTACAAATAAACAATGAGAGAAGAATAGAATAAACCCTATATTGCTGAATTAGAATCAGAGATAGCTGCATGAATTCACACTAACACAAACAGAGAATTGGGAGGGACTATACGCAGGTGTGTGTGATACAAATCTTCTTAGCTCTGTCTGTGGAGATAGTAAGAAAGTAGTGACATCTCAGTAACAACAAGTATACCCAGCACCCAGATCTTAGTTTCTAAACATTATTCACCATTAAAAAGAAATGGGTGATTCTTGACTGGGTAAGAAAAATGAAATATGAGTCTGGTTTTATAGAGCCAGAAAGTAAGAAGTGTTAACAACACCACACATAAACATGTATGTGTTGTGTGTGTGTGTGGGGGGGGGGGGCGGTTGTCCTCAAAGTATGCAACCATGTATGTTTCTCTCCTTCATGGTATGTTGCTGGATACTTCCTGGACAACCCTTTAGCCCTTTATGTGTGTGTGTGTGTCTGTGTGTGCGTGTACATATACATGGCAGGCACACTAAAAGAACATAGGGGTCAACTCCAAAGAGTCCCCGGTGGTCTAAGCAGCAATCATTTGAGCAACAAAATAAATAACAGTAGTATAGCATTATAACCTGAAGAATAAAGTAAATGTCTATGGGTGCATACTAATATAAATAATGGATTAAACAAATAAAGAAATGGGAGAGAAAGAGGAAAATGATTTCAAATAATTTTATACAGTGCCTCCCCTCTCCAGGAAGTGTAGCTTAAAACTCTCCTTGACTTGGCTGTGGGCTAGACTTAGTCTCGAGCTTCCACGCAATAGAGAATGGAAGAGAAAAATACTAACTTTACAGGGGAGAAAGCTGTCAGACTCACCTTAACCAAGTGATCAAGATGAGCAGCACCAGGGACAACACACCATGATGTGACGTGGTGAGAAACACACTTGGTCTCTGAGATCTTCTTCCCCCAAAGTCCATTGGTAATTTCAAACACGAGGAAAATATCAGACAAAACTAGATTGAGGGACATTGTAAAAAAATACCTGATTATTACTCTCAAAAATTATCAAGTTCATAAGTTAAAATACAAGGAAGGACTGAGAAAATGTCCCCTAGTGGAGGAGACTGAGGACACATGATGACTAAATGTGAAGTGGCATCCTGGAACAGATCTTGGAAGAGAAGAAGAGTAGTAGTAGTAAAGTATGAATAAAATTAGTACTTTAGTTAACAGTATGATATCAATGCTAATTCCTTGGTTTGGATAAATGTTGTTTAATGTGCTAGCATTAAAGGAAGTGAGAGAAATCACATGTGAGAACTCTTCATATTATCTTGTCAACTGTTCAGTAAATATAAAATTATTCCAAAATACATATTTTAATCTATTACATTAACAAAGATAAAATTATAACATTTATTGATTTTAAAGAAAAATATGTGAAAGTTTCAAAAAATATTATTCTATGCAATTTTCTATATTTATTCTTAAAAAAAGATACTGCAATATTTAGTACCCTTTTTAATGATATTCATCTCTTACATAAACCTTAGTTAATACTAAAATTAAAAACTGTATGATAATATTTTAATAATGTTATAGTTAATCAAAAATTCTCTTCTACTAGAATTAAGTGTAAAGGATTTTCTGAGCTTCTGTTAACTCTTTGAGGTTTACAAGGCTGCCACTTAGTTATCCGGTGGCACAGTGTTGTAAGAAATTTAAAGGAACTGCTACAAGTACCTAATTAATCCTTACAAAGTTGGGATAATCTGATTCATTAAAAGAACAATGTATGCCTGGCACTAAACTAGAATTTTTTAATTACCATTTTGTACTTCACAGATAACTTGATCTTCATGAAAAAAAAAAAAAAGTGCCTGTCTCTAAGTGACATATCAAAAAGTTTAAAGCATACAACTGCAAGAAACAGGAAATCACAGGTAAATGACCTAAGACCTATGAATTTATTTTTCAAATTTGAAGTTTTATCCCTTAGACTATTTCATTCTTAATTAATTAATTAATTAACCTGTCTTTTAAAGCAGTTATATTATTTCATTTTAGTATTTAATACAAAATTTTCATAACATTGAATCATTTAAGCCATTAACAGTTGGAAATTACTTTCCAATCTGAATGAATTCTTCCACTGTTTGCTTCCATCTATTTTCATTCATAAGTTTTCATCTTTTCTAGAAACTTTTCCCATGTATCAAGATTTTTTAAATTAACTATTGTGACAAAAATTCCTTTTAAACTTGAAAAAGTCATTGTGCTCAATAAAGAATGCAATGCATCCTAGGTTGTTGAACTTGATGTTGATTAAATATTAAATTTTTTTGCAAAGTTTGTGTTTATTACATAAAATTGACAATATAGATATAAACTTACCTATAATAAAACTTTTTGAAAACATTTTTAAAAATAAATAATTTTGCAGATATTTCTGCATATCTCACCTTCATTAACACCTACTGAATTAATTCTCATTTGGGTGATATTTCTGAGGCAAACCATAATAAATTATTTCATGAAAGAATTTATTATTTCAACTAACTCAATATTCTATTAGTTGTACTGCACTTCAGAGAACGGTTGAAACTTTTCCTCAGTAGGAAGGAAGTCACGCAATTCTTTAATATCTAAGAATAAATCTAATATATAAGTATTGCAGAGGCTGGATTTAAGGTACACACTTCTGTGATGTTATCACTAATTTAATGACAGATACTCTTGCAGTGTCTAGGTTTGTTTTTCTTTTTCTTTTTTCTTTCTTTCTTTCCTTTCTTTCTTTTTTTCTTTGGTGAACAGTATTTAGAATTGAATTTCTTGCTCATTAAAATTGATACTTCTCCAGAGTAGGGGAATATAGTTTAAATTAAAAAGATATACATAGGTATATGTATGTAGAGAGAAACTTTGATTCAATGTTTTACCATAAGCTGGATTTTCTACAGAAGAACTATATATAACATTCTCAATCTTCCTGTGGCCCATTTCTATTATTAAGGTCAGCTGGGAATTCAGCTTTGCACCAATATAGGGTGAAAAGGGCAGGATTTTACCCTCCTGGATGAACAGCAACAACAAAAATATTGAATCAAGATACTAGGCATCAGGCAACAAAATAGTGATTTCTGAGAGATAGGAAACAAATGAGGTGAGCCCTGAAAATGTCTTAGCTTACTACTGTGAAAAAATTTTCAAGACACAGTTCAAGGAAAACGAACATAGGTAGAAGGTCACCACTGAGTATTCAACAAAGGTACTGATTTGTGCATGCATTTGAGGAAACTGTCAGAAGCTGTAAATTAACCATCTAGAAGAATTGTAGGGAATATGTTTAACATTTACACAGGGCTGGGAAAATTACCTGTTCCTTATATATAGCCAGACTGGAAAAACTTATATTTTATGTAGCATTGCACAGAGTTCTCAGTAGTTGAAAATATTAGCCTTAGACCATGCACTTCACTGGACCCACCTAACATTTTAGAAAAGTAAACCTCTGAAGGATCCAAGTAATTTAACTACTTACAAGTGCAAAGCTTCAGAACATATGCATTTACAGGAATATGAAAATGTCTATTCAACAAATAAAATCCACAAGATGTGGCATTTTATCAAAGATTTGCAAATGCAAAGAAACAGGGAGATATGACCCAATTGAATGGATCAACAAACTGTATGTATACCATGGAATACTATTCAGCCATTAAAAAAGATGGAGACTTTACATCTTTTACATTTACCTGGATGGAGTTGAAATATTCTTGTTAGAGAAGTATTGCAAAAATGGAAAAATAAATATCCAATGTACTCCATACTAATATGAAACCAATATATAAACAATCACATGCTCATATAAACAATAAAACACAAATATAGTCTAGTACAGGTGCAGAGGGAGGTGGGAAGGGGAAGAGGGAGGGGGAGGATGATTGGCAGAAGGAGGGAGGGCATGTGGTGGGATCTTACCTAATGTGCACATTGTGAAGGTATATAACATGCCCCCTGGGTGAGGGGCTAGTTTACAACTAGAACTTTGCTCTGGAAGTGAGAACAATGTAACCTAGAAAGTTGCACTCTCATATTAATTTGAAATTAAAAAAAACTGATAGAGTTGTAAGAATTTGTAGACCTAAGAACATAAAGACAATTATTATAACTGAATTCATCATGTCTAAAAAGAAGTTGAAATGTTGAAAAGAAAACAAATTTCTAGAGATGAAAACTACAGTATCTAAAATTAGTATGTAAGGTGTTGAGGAAATAGCATTAGAAACTATCCAAAATTTAAAACATAAAAAGAAAAACTTTTTTTAAAGAATGCAAAGAACCTCAGGGAGCTCTAAACAACTTGAAGCAGCCTTATGTTTACATACGTGGATCTATGAAGGAAAGAAAAGAGAGACGACACACAGAGTACTTTCTGAGACATGCTGGCCAAAATTCTGCAAAGTTTGTGAAAATTAAACATCCACATCCCAAGAAGGGTGAATGAGCCCTAAACACAAAAATCTTGATGGCAAATACACCAATGTATTTTATAATGAAGGTGCTCAAAATCAGTTATAAAGGAAAAACCGAAATGCAGTTGGTGGGAGGGGGGAGAGACATAGTGTGTAGAGACGAAAAAAGGTAGGAAGACAGCAGATTTCTCTCTGCAAAACCTCAAGCAAGAAGACGGTGGAACAACATCTTTAAAGTTGTGAAAGAAAAAATCAATATCAAGTTTAATACTCAGTGAACATGTTGTTCAAAAATAAATGCAAAATAAAGATAAATGACATAGGAACACCTAAAATTTTTATTTTGAGGAGACCTAAACTATAAGAAATTGTAAAGGAAAATTGCCAAGTTTAATTGGCATTTAAATGCTGAAAATAAGCATTTAAAGAAGGAAGAGCATTAGGAAAGAATAGACATTTAGATGGGTAAAAAAATAATATTTTTTCTTATATTTTAAATTTTTGTTTAAACTAATTATTTAATTATAACACGTAATCATTAAAAATGACTTGATAAAAGAAGGCAAGAAAAGAAGAAAAGCAGAACAAAAAACACCTGATTCAAATAGAAAATGAAAGATGATAGACTTAAACCTCTCCTATTAATAATCATATAAAATACAATAGGTCTAAACATTCCATTTAAAGGCATAGTATTGTCAATACCCTATAATAAATATATTAATATAAAGATAACAAAAAAGATGCTATGCTAACACTATTCAAAAGGAAGCTGGAGTAGCTATTACACGGTCAGACAAAGTAGATTTTAAAGCAAGTTACATCACCATGGATAAAGAACATCATTTCATAATAATAAAGAAATCTATTTATTGAAAAGATATAACAATCCAAATCTTTTTGCATCTAAGAACTGATTTTTAAAATACATACAGCAAAAAGAGATAGAATTGAAGAAGTAAACAAACCTTCTATGATAGCTAGAGGTCTCAATATCTCTTTCTCAATCAATAATAGAACAAGTAAACAGAAAATTAATAACAACATACAATGTTTGAACAACATTATCAACTCAACCTAATTGACATTGCCAGAACAGTCCATGCAACAGCAGTAGAATGCACACTCCTTTAGTGTTCAAAATTTACCAAGATAGATTATATTCTGTACCATTAAAAAAGTCTTGATAACTTTAGATGGATTAAAATTCTAAGACGTGTTGTCTGACCATAAGGAATTTAACTGTCAGACATCATTCAGTCATCCATAACTGTGTCTCTACACTGCCCACATAAGTCTTACTGAGTCTCTCAGGTTTATCCACTTTTCTCCAACTCCACCACCAGCCACCTCACTCTGATTCCCAGCATCACATTCCCACAAGGATAACTGCAATGACCTTCTAGAGGTCTCCTGCCTTCAACTGCTCCCTTCTCTAATCCTGTTTTCCAGCTAGACTCTTTTCATTGTCTGCACATCCATGTAGCAGTCACTTGTTCTGATTTTTGTGAAATTGCTTTTGAAAGAGAGACTTTTTTCCTGAAAATTATACACACACACACACACACATAAATATACACACACAAATATATATATATATATATAGTTGGTGAGTAGGACACTTCGACTTTGGTTTTAGGTGTCAGGCAGTACACAGGGTTAGTGATTTTTTTTATTTCAGTGGTGACTAAGGAACAGTTATTAGTTGAGGCTGTGGCAACGTTTTCCTGGGGACTTGAACACTGGCAAAGCCAGTCTTTGGGAACCAGCAGTGAAAGCAGGGGCTGAGCATGACTGAGTCTTGGTCTCCGAGCAGCTTATGCTACCAGCGGTTAACCCTGGTTGACAATGGTGTCTTGGGGGCCGAGTTCTGGCCCTCAGGTGGCTTGCTCAGAAGCTAGTTACTGGAGCAGAAGGTCCCTGAGCAGGTGGAGTGAAATGGGAGGCGACAGTAGTGATGTTGGAGCCACCCACTAGGACCGAAGTCCAGCTTGGCGTTACTGGTAGCTGAAACGGATTAGGCAGGCCAGTTGTAATTCCCACAGGTGCCTGTAACAATGTGATGCATATTGTCCTATGTGCGCTTAGGAGAACTAAGTGTCCCCTATTTCTTTCCAGCCAGACAGGGGCTATAGCCTATCACCTTGAACTCAGCCTGAGGGTGGGGCACAGCCCAGTGTTAAGCTTCCAAAGGCACCACCTAGCTGTGGGCTCGCAATCAAAGAAGGCAGGATCCCTTTCAGACGAGCGGCATGGGTAAGAAGCTGAGGGGAGTGCAGCCCGCTGGCATCTGCGCCTCACAAACCGGCAGCGGGGTGGTGGGAATCGTCCTAGGTCTGTGGAAGAGATTTTGGGCTTCCTTGCTCTTCCTCAGCTGGGCAGGGCTGCAGCCGAGTCAGCCCAAACTCAGCTTGAGGATGAGGAGCTACCCAGGTTGAAATTTCCAAAATGGTACCTTGGAACTGTGACGGAGAGTGGAGCCTTTCAGGAGGCGGTGCTGAAGGAAACCCGTGGAGAATGCGGTTGCGCTGATGCTTGGTCTCACAGCAGCCCGCTCAGGCTGGCGGGCACGGTCCCGGACGTGTGCTGGGAAGCCTACTTTACTTACCGCTCTCCAGCGGGGTGGCGGCTGCTGAGCCCAAACTGAGCACACGGGTGAGGCACAGCCTCGTGTTAAACTCTCCAAATGGGGCCTCACGCAGGAAAACAGTGCTGGTGAGAACTTGGAAAATGACGTCCACTTACGTCTCAGTCTCAAAAGCAACCCAGAGGAGGCCTTCCCAGGGGTGCAGGGGAGCGCTAGATCCCGCGTCCCTCCTCAGAGCTGCGCGGGGGCCGCATGCACGTGCATCTCCATTATCTAAGTTATCTAAACTCGGAATGGCACCTGGCTCAGGTTGCTCTGACCTTGGATACCTGTGGAATTCCATATGGGCTCCAATCCCTAAGGTGGGCCTGAGACCTGCTTCTGGTGTGTTCCATCACCTCTCTAGCACTGGCTCCCAGACGATCTGTTTGGAATGTGAGAATCTGCTTACCCTCGGGTTCCTCTGCGGGGAAGGTACACGCTACTGTGTCTAACTGGCATCCCTAACTTCTGTTTCTTGCTTTTTGTTCTAAAACTCCCCTGCCTTTAACCACATTCACTTGGAATCTCTAATTAAAGGACAAACATTATTAATGATTTTCAAAAGACCAGTGGTAAAGGCATATTATTTTTTGTGGGGGCACAGTCTTCCTTTTCTTTATTTGGCCAATTGGAGGGATTATACATATTATGAGATCTGCTAATTGCTAAACTGCTATCCCTGAGGAGATGAGTAAAACACAGCTATTATTAGGGACTATGAACTTAACTTAGAGGAAAATAATAGGGTACCCTCTAGCCTTTACGTTTTGGAACATTTAAGTATGAAAACTGGTCATTAAAAAGAAGGATGACACTGAAGACTAACTTTCCTCCCTCCGGATTCTGTAGAACGAGTCCAAATGCCTTTAAAATTGACATGTACTTTTGGAGTAATCCTTTTAATCCGGGATAACAGAGTGGTGCCAGAGTATTGGGCCCATGTGCCAGTTCTCTCTGATACCTGTGATTCTGTGCCACTGGGCAGCTGAAGGCAGAATAAATGAAATTATCTCCACAGACGTGAACGGTGCCAAGTTCCATGACATAGATTGGAGGAAACCCAAAAACAGACCTTAAACTGCATTCTAAAATTAAGGCAGAATTAGCAAAATTACTTGCACATAAAATTGATTTGAAAAACAAAGAGAGAAAGAAGGTAGTTAGTAAATAGAATGTGCTTTATAGTTACACTAAAAGTAGAACAAGGAGAAAAGGCACATTTCATCAATCCTATGGTACTTTCCCTTCTCCATATTTTTCACTGATAAAATTGGAATGCATTCTAAATTTCATGGTATGTCAAATTTAATTGAGAATATGTTTTATTTCTTAGTGGTGACCTATCATGGTGTGCCTTACAACTGATGGCATCATAAGATTGATGAAATACAATATTTGCTTATAAATATGTACTGACAGCATCTGTTCATTACCACATTTCAATTCATGCTCCAATTGTCCACTTCATTTTTATGTTTGGCAGAGTTTCTGTATAAGTTGTAGCCTGAGAAAGAGATGAGAAACTTATGCAATAGATATATTTGTTGAAGAGTGATAGCATGCCAAAATCTCTACAGATAACTCAGAAAAGGACAATGAAACCTGGAGCAATCATTACTATTGTGTGGGTTACTAAAAGTCTTGCATTTTAGAGAAAGAAGACATTAAAGAGGTAGAGACTGATAGATGGAGGTTGAGCTATGGGGCGGTGTGAGAGAGACAGAGAGAGAGAGGCACCTGATTTGCACATATGTAAAAGCACAAATTAATTTTCTTCTATTTAAAGGTGACAGGAGTATCTGAAGTTAAGCAAAAGAATTTCAAGTTTTTTTTTCTTTTTAACTGAGGACATTCTCCTTTAAAGTTTACACTGAATGATAACATAATTAGTTGAGTTGGAAAATGCCAAATGAAAATGGAAACCCTAACGCGTGCTGCATGTGAACGCCTTCCCTGAAAATTCTTATGGATTCTTTTTTCTTGTCAAGGAGTGTATGTCAGCGACTTGTAACCAAAGAAAGAAGACTATCAAACTGGTGGCACCCAAAATAATCAGAATATATTCAGTGGTGCTCAAGAATTGCAGAGGAAGGAAGAAGAGCTTTATGCTAAAAACAAACAAAAAACTAATCTTTAATGAAAGAAAACAAGAAATATTCACAAAGAATCCCTACGTTGCCTCATCACACATTTTCCTTGTCATGCAGTACATTATTTTATAAATTGCTATTAACCAAAAGTGACTTTCAGTATGCTATAACTGACAATGGCTTACATCAGTAGATGATCAATTATTTGTATATATTTTCCCTGAAAATGTAGAAAGATTCTTTAAGAATTAGTTCTCGCTTATTGCAGAAAGCTCCAAAGTTAAGGCAGAGGAGTTGAGTAACTCCTCTGTTTTTACCAACCGGATCACATTAAGCAGTGACCACAAGCCTTAAAGAGAACCTGTTGGGGACACAGGGCAGCAAGAAGAGAGTGGCATCATCTCTACTGTTCCGTCCTTGGTTCCCATGCATGACACTCTCAAGATTTGGTTTCTGCCTCACTGTGGATGAAGCTGGTGATTGCTTTGCTGGCCATGACCCCTCTTGAACCATGGATCTGCTGCTTGCCTGAAGCTCTTTTTCTTTTTCCTATTTTTCAAAAGAGTAGATCATCCTGTATGACCAAGAGAGCAGGATTCAATTTTTGTATGTAATTGTAACCTAATTTTTCTCATTAGAAGACTGAGCTTCTCCTCACAGACCTATTTCCCAAAACATTTTATATAAGAAATGGAAAACAGGAGAGGATTACTTCTCACTGGCTTATTTACTCCTAAGCAGCATTTGCTGGAAGTGAAACCCTTAATTTTATTTGTTGCCTCAATTGATTTATTTTGCACAGTGAAACAAGTTTAGGAACACTAGGAAATTTTTTTTTATTATTAGCATTTGCCAAACAACACAAGGCTATTACTTTGTCTTTTGTTTTTTAAATCAAAATGCTTCTCATGCACACCAGCTTAGTATATATGTTCTCCTTTCCTCATTTTCATGAATGAAGTAACACCAAACTAAAAGTTCTAAAATCCCCTTTACAGATGGAAGCATTAAATCCCAATTCTGCTATCACCAAAAATAAAGGAATTAAATATCAACGTTAAATTTTATGATTTTTTTTTTTGTTCTAACAAAAACAGCACAAATGTTAAACAAAAATGATTTAATATGACTGGTTTATTTTTATTAGAAGTAAACAAGATTATACATACCTTCCACTTTCTTTCTTTTTTTTTGCAGTTTTCATCCGGGGCCAGGTTTAAACCCACCACCTCCAGTATATGGGGCTGGCGCCCTACTCCTTTGAGCCACAGGCACCACCCCGATACCTTCCACTTTCTTGAAAAATTAGTTTTAATGGTAATTATTAGCCAATAATGTTAGTTAATTAAAATAGAACTTCTGTGACATCACTTTTCAAATTGCTAGGTTAAAATCATAGGGCCAAGTTTATGTTCAATCATCTTTTAGAACTTCTACTTGACAGCTCTGGAAACCAGCCTGGTCTTTTGAGTGTGGTATCACCTCTACATTAGCCTCCAACATTTGCTGAGCTAATAATGAATCAGCAAAACTATTCATTGAACTCTTACTTTCCTATTTTTGAAGAATAGTGCTCTTGTCCAGCTATATGTGACATAGATCAATGAGTGAACTCTGTATTCCCCAACTACTGTGTACGCAACACAGCTCTTAACTGGCAGATTCTGCTTTTGACAATTAAAAGCATAAACATAACAGGTAGGATAATGATATACACAAATCAATTAAATTGATTTGAGCTTGCAGTGTTGATGCATCGTTTAGTTTTTCAGGCAAGTAGTCTTAATCAGACAGTATAAGAACAACTTTTGGTTGCCAGTGAACTTTTTCTTACAGCACTGAATTTCCAATATACTTTAGCACTACATTCATTTTAATAGTCATTGATGATGCTTGGATTTTAAAGAGTATTAGCATTCAGTTGTAATGCTCTCAGTAATTTAAAAGGGCTTTGTGATTTTTGCATTTGAAAGGAGGAAAGAAATATATCAAAACTGTCACATCTTTCATAGTCTACCCACTCTCCCTCTTCAATCCATAGGTCTTTTATTAAATTCTACTATGTGGGAAATCTGAATAGTCATTGAAACTCTTTCACTGCCAAGATTTGAAAGCTGATAATGCTGAGAAATGTTCCCAGTGTATGGTAAATGAACACCAAACTCCCTGGCAATGAGAGAACTAATATGAGACTATGTTGCAGTTAAATTTAGAAACAGGATCAAAAATAGTACCTGGGTTTTCATTTCAAGGTCACTCACAGACATATTCTCAAAATCTTGTGGGATTCTGTCCTAGTTGTATTCCATTTCAGGTTCATGGGGCAATCTTTTATCTATTCTTTTATCTATAAAGACTTTTGAAAAATGTACAAAAAGGAAAGCTACTACTTATTAACCATCTACTACATTCCTGAGATTGTGCTACAGGTTTTACTTTGTATCTACCTATAAAAATATCAATAACAAGAAGAATAATATTAGCTGATGTATTTTGGACACTTAATAGGGGATTAACATTGTGCAAAATAATTTCCATTACTAGTTATACTTTTCTCACCAAAAGCATGTGAATTTTGCAACTGAAAAAATTACAGAGATTTAGTAATTTGTCAAAGTGGCTGCCACTTTTAGTAAATGGCAGAGTGAGATTTGGTTCTCAGTTTCTTTGTCTCCAAAGTCCATATCCTCAAAAGAATGTCAGTATAAAGGTTTTGGCATTAGACTGTGTCTTTATGTCTTCATTTGTGAAATGCTAATAACATCAACACCTTCACTAGGGATGGGGAACCTTTTCCTGCTGGAAGGCTGTATTAAGTTAGCTATAATCAAATAAGGCTACATTCAAGAAACTTCAATTAGACATACTTAAAAATGTATATTATTTTGTGATTACCTAGTATGTACTTAATAATTCCAGAAATGGAAACTACTTGTTAAAAGTTAACTAAACATTAAATGATTTTGCTGTGTCTGCTTTTTGTTGGAAAGCATTTGAATATTTGCTTGCAGCATGGAGGTTTGCAGTTTCAGTTGAACCACTTATGGGTCTCAGTCATTTGTAATCTTAAGAACATCTAGATTTGGGTTATGTAGGAGAATGTAGATTCATATTAATAATGCAATAAGTGGTTGAAAAGCAAGAAAGAATTTTGGGGGCGTGTTGCTAACACTATGTGTATTCTGCATTTTTCCATATTTCAAATGCATCTTTCTTAGCATCAAACAATGACTTCAAAATGTCACCTACTGAGAGCTCAATCAATTCTATCTGTAAATCCTTAGGTGTCTTGGAGATATCAAACAGGTGAGGCTGAAATACTAATTGAGTATTATGTCATGATTCTCAAAATCAGGGAAACTTTCATTGTATTCTCCAATTAATAGGTCTATAACAGCTGTGTATTCTTCAAATAATTTGCATATATCATCCTGTTCATCAACAACTTTTGTTAATTGTGGAAAATGTTCCTCTGAAATATCCTTTTCAAAAGGTATTTTGAAAAAAGATAGTTCTTTTTTAAATGCTTGGATTTTTTGCCACATAACACATATAGACTTAGTTTCACCTTGCAAAGAAATATTCAAATGGATTTGATTTGACATGATGTTACAGAGAAAGGCTACACTCCTATAAAAATCTTCTTTCAATAATTCACATTGCTAACTCTGTTCTTTTTTTTAAATTATAAATCATAGCTGTGTACATTAATGCTAACTCTGTTCTTCATAAAATTTAACTATCTATTCTATCAGAGAGAAAATTTTGGCAAACAATAGTACCTGAAATAGCCAACACATTTTAGAATGATATGACAAATTTACACTGAATACTTTGTCATTCAACTTTAGCATGGCACACAACTGAAGATACTGTGTTGCATTTGCAGGAATATAGTTAATAATACTTACAACTTGTTGCAAAGCTTATCACTTAAAATAGTAGTTTTAGCAAAAGGATTTTCCTGATATGAATACAAAGAAAACATATAACAGCATCTGGATCTGTTAATACTTTTTTTGCTTTATCTGTGCAGCAAACCCTTCCCATTTTTTTCTCATGGAAGGAGCATTGTCTATACATACACTTAATAAATTGATCAATTCAGTCCAACTTCAGGATATTTATCTTAAAAGTATTTGAAGGTATCTGTTCCCCATGTTTTGGATGCAAGTGTGCCCAAAGCAAAGGAACTTTTCGTAGCAAAGAAAATCTTCTGTTCTGACCTAAATATAAAACCAGAGTTGTGTCACTAGCACCAGTTGATTCGTCCAAAGCAACTGAATAATATATATTTTCCTTTTGAGATATTGCATGAAGTAGTTCTTCATACAATTGATGCTGCTGATCAGTCATGATTCTCCTTTAAAGAAGCAGTTGTTTGTATTTTGAAATGTCATCAGGAACATACTAGCTTGCATTCCCACTAGTACGTTCCTTTTAGAAAGAAGTTTGGAGAACACTCAGGGATCTAAATGTAGACCTGCCGTTTGATCCTGCAATTCCTCTTCTAGGTGTATATCCAAAGGACCAAAAATCATTTTGCAATAAAGATATTTGCACCAGATTGTTCATTGCAGCTCAATTCATAATTGCCAAGTCATGGAAGAAGCCCAAGTGCCCATCGACCCATGAATGGATTAATAAATTGTGGTATATGTATACCATGGAATATTATGCAGCAGTAAAAAAATGGAGACTTTACTTCCTTTATGTTTACATGGATGGAGCTGGAAAATATTCTTCTTAGTAAAGTATCTCAGGAATGGAAAAAAAAGTATCCAATGTACTCAGTACTCCTGGGAAACCAACTTATAATAACTCACACTTGCATATGAAAAATAAAGCACAACTTTAGCCTATGATGAAGGAGGGAATGGGAGGGTAAGGTATGGGGAGGGGGTGGGAAGGATAGTATGGGATAGTAGGGGGACCACAACTATGGAGCACATTGCAAGTACAAGTTGGTTCTATCATGTGTAGAATACAATGTCCTAATGCTATAATTGGGTAAATGAGATGAAAGCTATGCTGATTAGTATGATGTAAGCACCCCAATTTATACAAATAACACGCTGAAATGGGCACAAATGTATTTATGATCTATGTACAAAATAATTAATTTTAAAAAAGAAAAAGAAAAGATACAGTTGACAAGTATCACCCCTTTTTAATATTGGAAATCCTAGCCATTGTTCTTAGTAGAAAAAAATTTAATATTGGAAAAGAATAATCAAAACTGCTATTATTTGAAGCATCCTTCTTCTGCTTATGCACAGGTAAATAACAAAGTGATTTAGTGGGTTTACCAAATGACTGGGTTTTAAAAGAAGAGCACAAGTGGAAGTTAGATTTTTATCCTCATATCACACAATCTCAGATACGGAGGTGGAAATGATGTCTTCAGGATCCTTCACAGCTTCCATGTTACTGCTTTTCCTTCTTTTCTCTCCTTTAAAGCTCATGCAGTCAGATGATACTACCTGCTACCCTTGTTTAATGCTGTAATTAGATGTTCTCCTGGTCATGGCTGCTCAATCAGTGAAAATTCTATCACCTGGAGCACTATCTCTCTGCAGTGTTGGGGAATTTAGTGCTCAAATTATGGAAAAGGCTGAGGGGAACAGTGTCTTCAGATTTCCAAATGTCAGTTGAGTGATGAGGTATAGGGAATACTTCCTGAAGCACCTGAAATAATTTTTAAAGAAATGAAAAGAAACCCTTAGCAAGAAACCTAAGTGTCTTGGATTATACATTTTCAGATTCAAGCAAATACAGATCGCAAATACTAGGGGAAAAATATCACACAATAAAGATAAAATAAATAGCAAAACACTACAACTATTTACATAGCATTATTTTGTGTTAGGAATTATAAGTAATCTAGGTGATTTAAGTATAAAGGAGGATGTTTATGGGTTATATGCAAGTACCATGTCATTTTATACCAGAGACTTGAGCATTGCGGATTTGCTTAAACTCCTCTAAGGAGGATATGGGTTGCTCTTGTTTATCTGGAGTTAAGCCACAGTTTTTTTGTTGCTCCTATTTGTTTTAGGACTTGATCTTGTATCTCATTTATGCCTTCAGGTTATATTTAAGAATCAAGCAAGCCGACCATATAACATCTACCCTCATGGAATCACTGATGTCAGACCTTTGCACTCAGGGAGATTACCAAAAGGTAAGTATTAGCTCAGTTTATAACCATTTCTTACATGTAGATACAGATATGGTCATAGCATCAATAGCAAAATTATGCTGGCTGGTCCTTTCCCCAGCTGTTAACATAGGACCTCAAGCCCCTGTCTAATGTTATAATAAATAAATTCCAGGAATCCTTAGGTGATGTCTCATGTAAGTTAATGAAGAGTCACTGATGTGGTTTTGCTACTACCTACTGGTTATGTTTCACTATTGCACATCCAATTAGATTGGCATCTCTCCACTGCAACTGTTACAAATGCCCTAAAGTCTTTGAAGCTAATTCTTCTAGTTTTTAAGATCCTTTTTTTTTTCTGGAGTACAGTTTTGGGCTACATTCCATACTTTTAATGTCTAGTAATCTCTTTACTTTTCATTTCTGAATAGTTTACAACTCAAGTTTTTTTTTGTTTTTTTTTTTTTTTTACTATATTGTTTGTTGCTTAAAGATTCATGACATTATCTATCTCATGGATTCTGGCTTTTATCAATATAAATATCCTTCTTGGTTCTCTGCTTTTCTCCTTATGTTCACTAATTTTAGTACCATCACATATGCTTAGCTAATTTATCTTTTCCATGATGTTAATTTCCCATATTTTTGTTTATTTTATGTTAGGCCTAGTTTATGTAAAGAGTATGTATATGGGTTTTGTTTTGTACCCAGTCATCATCTTTCAATAAGAGGTTTCAGCCTAGTCACATTTATGGTACTACTGATATGTTTGTATGTATTCTGATAATCTTATATATGAATAACAATTTTATAATTATTTTAGCCTTTTATTACCTTTCATAGTAGTTTTGTTACATACTTTTCATTTTAGTAGATTGGATGTTTTATATATATATATATATATATATATATATGTATATATTCTTTCTATTCTTTAATTTTGTATGAATATTCTATATCTCTAAAAAAATTACACTGCTAATTCTTTGTTTTTAAACTTTAGACATTATACATTTACTGTATTTTGCATTATGCTTCCTTCCACTCCAGTTGTTTCTTAGTTTTATCAGTGTTTTTTCTTTCTTCAATTGGCTATATTACAACTATAAAAAATAGACTAAACATATACTTTTTTATCTTCATGATTAGATAATATCTCCTTTTTTTGAGACAAAGTCTCACTCTGTTGCCCCAGACTAGAGTGCTGTGGCATCATAGCTCATGGCAACCTCCAACTTCTGGGCTCAAGTGATCCTCTTGCCTCAGCCTCCCGAGTAGCTGGGACTATAGGCACCCACCACTATGCCTGGCTATTTTTTTTTTTTTATTAAATCATAGCTGCGTACATTGATATGATCATGGGGCATCATACACTAGCTTCACCAACCATTTGACACATTTTCATCACAATGGTTAACATAGCCTTCCTGGCATTTTCCCAGTTACCGTGCCAAGACATTTACATTCCACATTTACTAAGTTTCACATATACCCTTGTAAGATGCCCCACAGGTGTAATCCCACCAGTACCCCTCCCTCCACCCCCCTTCCCCCCCTCCTCCCTCCTCTTCCTTTCCCCCTTCCCCCTATTCTTAGGTTGTAACTGGGTTATAGCTTTCATGTGAAAGCCCTAAATTAGTTTCATAGTAGGGCTGAGTACATTGCGTACTTTTTCTTCCATTCTTGAGATACTTTACTAAGAAGAATATGTTCCAGCGCCATCCATGTAAACATGAAAGAGGTAAAGTCTCCATCTTTGTTTAAGGCTGCATAATATTCCATGGTATACATATACCACAATTTATTAATTCATTCGTGTATCGATGGCACTTGGGCTTTTTCCATGACTTAGCAATTATGAATAGGGCTGCGATAAACATTCTGGTACAAATATCTTTGTTAAGATGTGATTTTTGGTCTTCTGGGTATATGTCCAGCAGAGGAATTACCGGATTGAATGGCAGATCTATTTAAAGCAAGTATTTCTGACCAAAACAGGGTTAATGAAGGAAATAAGCAAAGACTGACAAATATTTTCAGAAACATTTTATTTATTTATTTATTTTTATTTTTTTGAGATAGTCTTCTTATGTCACCCTCAGTAGAGTGCTGTGGCATCGTTAGCTCACAGCAACCTCAAACTCTTGGGCTTAAACAATTCTCTTGCCTCAGCCTTCTGAGTAGCTGGGACCACAGGTGTCCACCATAACATGTGGCCATTTTTCAGTTGCAGTTGTCATTGTTGTTTAGCAGGCCCAGGCCGGGCTCGAATCCCCCATCTTTGGTGTATGTGGCTGGAGCCCTACTCACTGAGCTACCGGTGCTGAGCCATCAGAAGCATTTTTAAAGATACTAAATTGATAAATTAAGAGAGAGCTGATATAAAATAGGTGTACTGAGGCAACAGAAAAGAGTTCTAAGAGCAAAATAAAAGAAAGAAACCAATAGAGACCAACTATTAGAAGGGACATATAGTTGAAAATAGGATTAGTGAATTTCAAGATGGCTTGGAGAAATTTCCAGAATTTCCAGAAATTTCCAAAAAGACAGAGATAGACATCATGAAGGTAAATGTTAAGAAACATAAAGCAGAGCTGCAGGTCCCACAGAAACAAAATGCAAATACTGAAATAGAGAACAGAATGAATAAATAATAACCAAGGAAATAGAACAAGGATTTCCTTCTAACAGAAGAAATAGGTGAATCTAGATTACAAAGGCGCAATTTGATCAAGACACAAACCAATATACATCAGAAATTCTGGAATTCTAACCAAGAAAAGAAATCCTACAATATTAAAAAAAAATTTCTTTTAAAGAGAGGGTCTTAGTCTGTTGTCCAGGCTATGATGATAACTCACTGCAGCCTCAAAGTCCTGGGCTCAAGAGATCCTCTTGCCTGAGTCTCCCAAGTAACTGGGACTTCAGCCATGCACCACCACACCTGGAGAATTTTTAAATAACATTTTTAGAGATGGGATCTCACTATGTTGCCCTGGCTGATCTCAAACTCCTGGATTCAAGCAATCCTTCTACCTCAGCCTCCTGAGCAACTGAGATTGTAGGTACAAGCCACTGCACCCAGCTCTACAGCAGTGGTTCTCGACCTTTCTAATGCCACAACCCTTTAACACAGTTCCTGTGGGTCACAATGCACAGGTTGAGAACCACTGCTCTACAATCTTTTACACAGAAAAAAGAAACCAATCACAAAGGAAAGAGGGACATGCTGGTATTAAATTTATAATCTACAGTAAGTGCTAGAATACAAAGGGGAAATATTTATAGGGTTAAAGGGGGAAGAGAGAGAGACCCTATCATTCTATAAACATTTAAAGTATGTGAAAGCACAAGGAAAAAATATTCAAGACAGACTCAGCGAGTATGCTACCTATGTAACCTTTAAAAAATAACTCCTTAAGGAAACTCTTCAGCCCACTTAAAAAAAAAAAAAATAGCGTCAGCCCCCAAGACAGGCACAAAGAGGAAGATAAGGATGAAACTGGTGAGTGATTAAACCAACAAAGCATGACTGTGGTCAGGTGCAGAAGGGGAGAGAGTGCGATCCAGAGGAAGACAGGCTTGGGTTCCAATCCTTACTCCAGTTTTGTTGTAGTTAGAGATGTTTGGTCCTTTGTAATGATTAGAAAACTGGGCAATGGCTAGACCCTGACCCCTTCACATGCAATTGAGAACACATGTGCTACTCAGAAACAGAAGAACGGGAATCAAAGCATGACCACATTAATATTTGTACATGTGCTTGGCACAAGCCTCTGGCAAAAGCTGTAGGGTCTGGCTTAGATTCAGACATGGAGTTTTTCCACTTCTCTCTCCAGTTAAAATCCAAATCTTGAGAACAGCAAGCTCAGTTGTGCTGGAAGGTGGTGATTCTCTCTCTTCAGACAGGTCACGTTGTAACTTTTTTTGCAAGTGCAGAGAATATAGAGAAAAAGGTCTGATCAGATTTTCCTGAAGACAGGGAGCCTTTACTGGAGGTGAGAAGAGAGCTCTCTAAATAGCTATTGACCTTTAAAGGAAAGTAACTTTACCAAAAAAATTTCCACTGAAAATTCTGGGCTCTGACCTGTCAGGTTACCAGCTCATAGACTTTTTGGTAGTGACAGAGTTTGGACACTTGGGAATAGGGGGCTGAAGAGTCCCCTCGTTCTACATCCCTTCCTTTTTATTCTGTCTTAATCCATGGGTCCCAGCAGCCAAGCCCATGGTCACCTCACTGGCACTGTCCGCATCAGAAGGGCTCTGCTCCCTCCTTGTGAAGCTTCTTACTTGAAATCTGCTACTGCTTCGTTCTGCCCTCCTGGGATAGGGTGGTCAGTGCGGCCTCTGAAAGAGGTCATAGAAAACATTTCTTAACTCTAGGTCACTCTATCTGAGGAATACCCCAGGGAATTGTACATTATCCAAAAATTTGCTCTTATATTCTATTTTCTTTCTTTCTTCTTTATTTATTTATTTATTTATTATTGTTAAATCATAGCTGTGTACATTAGTGCAGTCAAGGAGTACAATGTGCTGGTTTCATATACAATCTGAAATATTCTCATCAAACTGTTCAACATAGCTTTCATGGCATTTTTTTAGTTATTGTATATAGACATTTGTATTCTGCATTTAGTAGGATTTTCCTGTACCCATTCTAAGATGCACCATAGGTGTGGTCCCACCCATTACCCTCCCTCCACTCTAACCTCCCCCCTCCCTTCCCCTCCCTTGGCCCTTTCCCCATATTCTTATGCAATAGTTGGGTTATAGTCTTCATATGAAAGCTATAAATTAGCTTCATAGTAGGGCTGAATACATTGGATGCTTTTTTTTTCCTTCAAAGAGCTGATTTCTTCTGATGCAAGAGGCAGTTAGAGCTGAGCCGTGGCCCCCCAAATCACTGCCTTCTGGACTAAGTATGTCAGGCAGCTTTCCCAAGGGCTCTTGTCAAGGACAAAGGGGCTGGTTCTGGGTTTACATCTCAACAGTTCTGTGTCTGATGTGTGTACCTTCCTTTCCCATGAGTACCCACATGACCTGAGAACCAGGGTGCCCTCACTCCTGGTCTCACCACACCCACAAGCCTCTCAGGCCCTATTCTCAGAGGAACCCTGGCGATGCTGCCAGCATAACCCATCCCAAGCTTGTGGTTTGCCCTGGTCCTCAGTGTGCTGACCCAGCCCACCACAGGGTGGTGGCGCCAGGCTGGGGGCTCCTCCTCAACTGGGCACAGCCATCTGGATGAGTTAAAGAACCATCTTTTAGATTGGAAACAGTGGCAACTCCCCTTCTGTGACCCAAGCCAGGGCAGATCTTGTATCTTCTGCTCGGTTTCATTAAGGAGGAGTTTATAATAAGCAGAGGCTCAGGTTAGAATTGATGCCTTTATATTGCTCCCATCAGAAAGATAAAAAGAAAGCATTCAGCCCAAGGAAAGTTGGCTTCTCACACAGACTTGTGGATTTACCCTTTGGAGAAATGTCACTGTTTCATCACGCTCTATGTGCCTAGAGATGGATCATAAGAACTTCTTATTTACCAAAGCAGCTTCTAGCCCCTTAATGACAGGCTAAGTATCAGCTGCTGGCAGGATATGTCGTGGGGAAGTGCTGTGCAATTACCAAGCAAATTCATCATTATTTCTGTCTTATAAACCAGAATATGTGTTAACTAATACTTTGGGGCCACTGAAAGTAATTATGGAGCCCCATCTTTGTAAGAACATGTAATTACCTTACGGTTGCCCTGTGTTTACTAAGCAAATCTATGCAATTATTATCTGAAGCCCAAATCCTGCCGTCAGAGCCACAAAAGTGCACCCGAGGGCAGGTCTGCAGTATGTGCAGGAGGTCACGGAGAACTGGGGCCTCCACTTCCCCAATTCCAGCTCTGCCCTCATCCCTGGACTCTGAAAGGCCACTAGCAAGGCTTTGTGAAGTAAGTTGCTTGTCTCTGCCTGTCCCTGCCTTCACCTACCCCAACCCCTTCTCAGGCCTCTCTCCTGGGACCCCACAAAGACATGAAGCTCAGTAGGACATGGCTCCTATTTTAGAGAGCTCTAGAGAAAGGGGCAGGCAGATGGCAGGGAGGTCAGGCACACAGGTTCTGGAGCCAATTTGCATCTCCAAAACAGATAACTGGAGGGCCTCCATGCTAGTAACTTGTGTGTTGCTTAGCTTGGTACCCGGCACACCCTGCGCCTGTGCTACACCAGTGCACTATTATTATAACGCGGTAAACATGCGGGGGAATGCACGGCCATGTTGTTCAGCACTGAAATGCTGCCATGAGATAAGACCCTCCCTGCTCCTGGCCCAGAGACGTGTTCTTTCTCTGCTCAGAGCTGACCCAGCACCTCCTCCCGGATGGCTCCAAGGCCATTAGCATTTTCTACCAGGAGCTGCGTTAACTGACGTTGCTCTCTGCCCTTACTGAGCTTTTTGAGTTCTGGGTATGAGCTGTATTCATCTGTGTGTCTCTAAGACCGAGCATGGGGCCAGAAACGCAGTAGGCCCTCACGACGTGTTTGTTGAATGAATAGCGGTCACTCCATAAACACTTACTTGTTTAAAAAAAAAAAAAAAAAAAAAAATAGGGCGCCCTTCAAAGGCCTATTTGACCATGTGGCCGGGGCAATGAGCCAAAACCACAGATTTTATTTTGTTTTCGCTAATGTGGGTGCATGTGGGGGAGTTGGATTTTGAAAGGATTGCAGAAGAGATTTCCTTACTGCTCAGATAAGGGAACAAAAAAGTAATTAATTAAAAACAAAGAAACAAGGGCTCCAAGCAGGAGGCTCCCTTCTGTTCACTCCGTACTGACAAATTGACATTTGACCATGAGGCTGGGGCTCCAGGCCGGACCCCAGATCCTTGTCTCCACCCCCACCCGGCCTGGGCTGGCCCTGGTCAGCCATAGGGCTGAAAGGAGTATTGTTGACTAGTTTGGTTCAGCAGGTCTCCCAGCTGGTCCCGGGTCACCACGCTTCACTGTTCGCTTGTGTGTTCTTAAACAAGGGGCCCCGGTATTAGCAAAAGATGAGATTTTTCTTTCTTCTTTACCAACAGTCCCTTCCCCGCCCTTTTCTCCCCATGCTCATAAATCTTTCCTTCAGTCTCAGCGTGTCTCTGGGTGAAGCGGATAAGGCTGAGCACAGGCTGGAAGGTCCGTGGCCCACCCCTCTTCGGTAAGGCATCCCAGCTTTGGCAGATTCTTAAATTTGATAGAAGAAAAAATGACTAAATGGTATACTTAACATTTTAAAGAACTTTCCCACAATGGACCAACAAGATTATGTGGCAAGCAGTTTTGTTAGTCCCATTTATGGTTAAGAAACATCAGGCTCAGCGATGGCAAATTGATCTGCCCATCACCACAACCAGTGGACGCTGGAAGGGAACTTAAGGACATATTTTCTACCTCCTACCTCTGGCTCTTTCGAATATACTGCACTGCTTGTGATTATCTGAAAGTCCCAGAAGAGCCTGCCTAATATCTTGTAGGCTAACAACATTTTAGATGAAGGTAGTTACAATTGAAAGCACACAGAATCCATTGTCATTGCATTTTAGAACTTTTTAGTTTTAAAAAGTTCTGGCCATTTCTTGGGTTTGACTGTAGGAGAGATGAGGTCAGTAGGGAGCATGTTGACACAAAACTAAATGTCTGCAAAGTGATTTACCCACCTCTTGTTCATTCCACTCAACCAAAGAACACTCCAAGGTCAGAGCTGGGTATGGTGGCTCCTGCCTATAATCCCAGGACTTGGGAGGCTGAGGTGGGAGGATGGTTTGATCTAGAAGTTAGAGACCAGGCTGGGCAATGTAGAGACTTTGTCTCTACAAAAAATTCAAAGAAAATTACCTGGGCATGGTGGTGAATGCCTGTAGTCCCAGCTACTTGAGAGTCAGAGGTAGGAGGATCCCTTGAGTCCACAAGTTTGAGGCAGCAGTGAGATATGATCAGGCCACCGTGGTGTAGCCCGGGCTTCAGAGCAAGACCCGTCTCAGGGATAGGGGTAAAAGAACATTCCAAGGCCAGTTTATGCTCAGCTGGGCTGCTTGGGGAGTAGGGAGAGGAGCCTCAGATAGGATAATTCTCATGCTCTTAATGGAGCTTTCAGCTTTATTGGAGAAGCAAGATGAACAATACTTGACAGAAAGGATCATACCCAACAAGTGGTTTGGAAAATACGGCTAAGGCACTTAGAAAGAAATGAGGTTCGAAGTAGGTCTAGAAGGATGGTCAATATTGGCATAGGGGACAAAGTTGTGGCTTGACCAGTGAGCAAGAGACTCAACTTGTAGGGCCCTGTGTTTATTTAAACTGTAATATATGCTACATATGTAATAGTGACAACCATACACAAATTATAAGATTAACATTTAGGAAATGCTTACTATATATCAAGACTATCCTAAGAGCTTTGTATAAAATTAACTCACATAAATCTGCATGCTAACCCTATTCTGTAGATATTCCTATTATCCCTTTAAGGATGAACTAAAGTCTCAGAGAAGTTAAATAACTTGTCTGAATTACCCAGCTAGTAAGTGCTGGAATGCAAGAAATTTAGCTCTGGTGCCCACGTTCTTAAATGCTGCCTGCTTAACAGCTTGGAATAAGCATGAGTTGTTCACAGGAGTCTACTGCATACTAGAATCATTCATTGTTCACTGCTCATTCATGTATTAATTTATTCACTGTATATTACTCTGAAAGACTGCTTTGCATGGTGTCACAATCAGTGAGTAGAGTTTAATAATATTAATATTTCTTAAAAGCTCAGCCAATTCTCTATTGGCATTTCTTGAAGAATATTGCAGGGGATCCAATTCATAAATCTTAGCAATATTTTCTTAAAATCCTCTTTTACCATTTCCATCAATTTTAACATCTCCCTAACTTCACAGTTGTCCTCAAACCCCCTTTTTTCTCCTTCCTTCCTTCCTTCCTTCCTTCCTTCCTTCCTTCCTTCCTTCCTTCCTTCCTTCCTTCCTTCTTTCCTTTCTTTCTGACAGAGTCTCACTCTATTGCCCTGGGTAGAGTGCTGTGGCATCACAGCTCACAGCAACCTCAAACTCTTGGTCTTAGCGATCCACTTGCCTCAGTCCCCTAAGTAGCTGGGACTACAGGCATGCGCCCCTATATCCAGCTAGGTTTTTTTCCATTTTTGGTAGAGACAGGGTCCCATTTTTGCTCAGACTGGTCTCAAACTTCTGAGCTCAGATGATCCAACCACCTTGGCCTCCCAAAGTGCGAGGGTTACAGGCATGAGCTACCATACCTGGCCTCCCTTTTTTCTTGTTTTCAACTTTCTACCAAAACCTGTGTTAAAATACAGGCCGGTGACTCTTGGCACTTCCTTCCTTCTTCTCTTTTGGTGCTTTTTCTTTCCTTTTCTTCCTAATAACTCCTTCTACAATGAAAATACATTTCCCTTATTTCATATATTCTTACTCCAGTGATTGTCCTAACCTATGTAAAACCTTCCAGGAATGTAACAGAAAGACTGAAAAGATCTCTTAGAAGGGAGAGAGTAAATGGCCACAGGTAGACTTTTCTTGCTGTGGGAGGCTGGTGGGATGAGGGGGAGGTGAGCCCTTTATTGTTTTATCTTTTCCCCCCATCACGGGGCTGTTGACTCCTGAGATATTGCTAGATTCTGGGGATACAGAGATGAGTGGGAATGGCCATTGCCTTCAAAGAGAAGGTCAGTCAGTGAGGGAGACCACAGAATAAGCAGATAAATACAACCCTACACGTCCCACAGCTGAAGCGCATAGATTGTCAGGGAAGCTCTGTGGAGACAGACACCAAGTTATTGAAGCACATGGAAACACAACAGGACTGACGTTTTCATTCCCTAGGAGGGGAGCTTGGTCTGTGTCTGGAAGACCTAGAGGCTCTTTCACGTTTCCCAGAAAGGAAGCATAAGTAGGTGCTCAACGCACATTCGTTAAATGAATGAAAATGGGCTGGTGTTTGGGAATTTGCCTGACCCCCTCCCCACCCCCCCACTCCCCACCCCTGATTTCAGGCTCTCTACTGTTCAAAGTAGAATCTGGAGTCTGTTTCTTTTTGGAAGCTCCCCACCCCCACCCTGATTTCAGGCTCTCTACCGTTCAAAGTAGAATCTGGAGTCTGTTTCTTTCTGGAAGCTCTCCCAGGTCACCCAAGCCCCCACAATCTTCTCCGAATACAGTAGGGAGACCCCATTCTCAAGCTTTCTCTATCTTGTGCTCTGGCTTAACCTCACCAGATGTGTTTCCAGTTTTCCGCCTCAGACTCTGGCACCTTAAGGAGAGGGGTCATGTCTGGCCAATCTCTTCTTCCTCCCATTTGGGTATGGTGGATGTGCCATTAGCAGTCCAGGAGTGGGATCAGACCGTGGAGACCGTCTAGTTCAACTTCCTCATGTACAGATGCGGTCACTGAGGCCAAGAGGGTGGGCGACCCCGGACGGGGTCCTGTGGCTGACTCTGGCACTGCCCTGGGAAAGTCAGGCTGACCTCCACCCAGAATCCACTAAAGGGGGACAAAGGCTGCAACAGTGACCCCATTTCCTATTGCAATTCTAGAAAGGGGGGTGGAGCTTGGAGTCAACGACTCTTCCATGGCAGGGGTAAGGCGGACATTGAAGAACAAGAATCGAATTTGTTTGTCCACCACTATAACTCCAGATGCTAGAAGAAGGGCTCATGGACGGTCTCAATTAACATTTGCTGGATGTCAACACAGAATCCCTACAATATCCGGGTGTGTGTGCATTTTCCTTTCTCTTCACAGAATTCCTAATTTCCCCATTTTATAGATGAGGAAACTGAGACTGGAAAAGCAAGAACAACCTGCACAGGTGGCACAGCTGTTAAGTGGCAGAGGAAGGATTCACACTCAGATTGGTATAATCCCAAAGCCTGGGCTCTTTCCTCAATCTTTTAGCCATGTGCACCTGTGGTAGTGGACACCAAGGCACGTTGAGATGTGTCTGCTTACGTGTTTGCTATGCCACAGCCACACACGTGGCATTATGATTATGAGCTGGATCAATTGTGCTCAGTGTGGTCTACAAAGTTATTCTGAGCAGGTGTGAACTAGGGCCAGAGTCATAAATGGGAGTCTGGGGTAGGAAGGGGGTGCTCCTCTCCCGTGGCTGTGCCTGCTGTTGATTGTTCAGTTCTTGTTGGCCTTCAAAGATCGACCTAAGCTCACCTCCTGTCAAGCTTCTCCGAACCCCCTGTTTGCTATGTACCTTCAGCCTCAGCCCCTGCAGCACCTGTGCTCACTGCTCTGTTAGCTCCAGCTTCCTGGTGTCATGATCACCAACTTTGTTCATCCTTCCTGTTACCTAAAGATCTTACAGGTAGACATGGTCAAGTTTATCTGTCTGTTTTGAGCACCTAGACCAGTGGTTCTCAACCTTCCTAATGCTGCTACCCTTTAATACAGTTCCTCATGTTGTGGTGACCCTCAACCGTAAAATTATTTTCATTGTTACTTCATAATTATAATTTTGCTACTGTTATGAATCGCAATGTAAATATCTGATACGCTGGATGGTCTTAGGCGACCCCCAAAGGGGTGACCCATAGGTTGAGAACTGCTGACCTAGGCAGTACCTGGCATAGCAAAGTGGGTGCTTAAGGGATGTTGGGTGAATGAATGAATGAGCACAGATAGCCATTCGGAATTCTTCACTCTTTGCTCTTCTTTGCCTCCCTCCATGGCTGTAAATGGCAGATAGGTGAGAGGTGTCCAGCAGCCAGGGTATGTGCATGGGTGGGCACCCACGTGTGCACTCAGACAAACCTGCCCTTAGAAAGGAAGCTCAGGACTCAGTGAAGCGTCAGATGGACTCTCAGCCCCACCTGACCTGTTTTCCTTCTGAACATTTGCTGTCCACGCTACTGTCATCCCATGCCCTAGCTCCTATTTTTACTTATTCATTACGCCTCATTTGCAGGAGCAAATGGTGCAATGGGGCTTAAAAATAAATATTTGAAATCAAGTGTCCAATGTGAGTCTCCCAGGTCCTGACACATTTTGCTCACTCTTAACCTTCCTGAGCCTCGGATGTGCACTCGTTGGAACAATCTTACCAATCTCACCGTTCGTGTTGAGCTCTGATTTCAGCTCTGAGTTCTGATCGCTCCAACTCTCCCACGTGGCATTGAATCCTCATGAGAAACACAAATATTTGTCCTACGAGTAAACTGCAGATTTTCTGTTATCTTCTCATTTGGGATAAGCCAGGGAGGATTAATCCTGTCTAGGCCAACGCACTTTTTTTTTTTTTTTTTTTTAATTTTATTTTTTAACGGCAATCCTAGGGATAGATGAGGTAAGAAAGCAAAAACTTTAGGCTTCTTTGTTAGAACTTATCACTTTGTAACAAAGCGAATTGTTGGCAAGTGCGGCACTCTCCCAGTGCAGCGCTCTCCCAGGAGACTGTGAAATCCTCAAACCAGAGTATTTCTTTTCCATTTTGTATCTGTAACATCCACCATAGGACAATTGTGAGGGATGGAGCTTTGGGGGCTGTGACTTGCAGAGATAAACGGGAGTGCTGGAACTGATAATAGAAAATGTGACAGTCACCAGTATCTTCATTACAAAATAAGGACAGGCTATTGAGCTCTCATCTAGTATCTAGCATGATTGTAAGCACTTTAGATTTATTATATTGTCCCTGTATATTAGTTTTCTATGATTGCTATAAAAAATCACCACTGTTTGAGACAGCCCAAGTGTATTATCTTACAATTTTGTAGGCCAGACCTCTGACATGGGTCTGGCTGAAAGCAAGCAACAGGTGTGTTTCCTTCTCAAGGAGAATTCATTCTTTTTGCTTCTCCAGAGTTGAGAGGCCACCCCCTTTCCCTGGCTTGTAGATATGTCTCCCTCTGACCCTACTCTCCTGCTGACCTCTTCTGCCTTCAAGAACCCTTGGGAACGCAGCATAATCCAGGATAATCTCCTTATTTTGAGATCGATGAATCAGCAACCTGAATGCCATCTGCAAACTTAACTCCCTTTTGTCATATTTTGTCAGATTCATAGGTTCTGGGGATTATGAGAACATGCTTGGATGACCATTATTCTGCCTACCCTACCTTGAAAGTAGGTACCGTTATTACTCCCATTTTGCCAGTGAGGAGACTGGGGCACATAAAGATGAAGTAACTTGCCAAATACCTAATTGGTAGTGAAGGGATAAAATGGGATTTGAGCACACAAGTCCGAATGTCTCAGTTCCAACGCCAGTCACAGTCTTGACCACAACATGGTACAGGGTCTTGGTAACAGTAGAACATTTTTACATATTGCTTACTGTGAATTGAGTTCTATGCCAAGCATTTGCGTCCACCTAAAAGTGAGACACTAAAGTGGAGCCCCAGATTACATGACCATCATTAATTGAGCATCTCATAAGTGCCAGCCACTGTGGAGGATGCAATACATGTGTAATTATGTAATACATCATAATTCACCTTCTCACAGTATGGCGATGCTATTCCTATCTTCATTTACCAATGTAAAAACTAAGACTCAGAGAGATTGAAAGTTCCCTGTTGTGAGACTGTTTTCCTAGTCCAGGTTACTGACACCCCAAATTATGGTGATGGCAGTGGGTAGGAAAAGGGAACAAGAAAGCAATGCTCTAGAGGTAAAACCAACAGGATTTGGTGATTTCAGGATCCAGACTCATACCAATATGCCCACCTGACATCTCCACTGGACCATTCCCCAGGTCTTAAACCTAACGTATTCAAACTCAAGCTCTTAATCCTTCCCCTGCCATCTCGTCCTGTACTAGTAGCTTAAGCTGCTTTTCGTTTGAGACAGCTCAGTTTTTTCTTTTCACTCTTCTATATTTTATATGGTCAATATTCCATCATTTTCAAATCCCAAGTCTGTCTCTAAAACATATCTCACAATTTTCGACATCTTCATATCTTCACTGCTGATAGGGAGACTCCACTCTCTTGCACCTAGATGATTGACGTGAACTCTGACTAGCAGCCCCACTTTTACACTTGTCCGGTTCAATCCCTCCATGAAGTGGCAATGCAATGCAAGTCTGATCCTGCACTTCCCTGCTTAATCTCCTTCAGGAACTCCTGTTGCACCCAACTCTGTCACGAGTGCAGCCCTGGCAGGTATAACTCCTTGGCAACCCCTGATATTATGTCCATCCCTATCTTTGACTTCATAGAATGTCACACAGCCCTTGAGTATAGCTCCTTTCACTTAGCATGATGCCTTTGAGATTCATCTATGTTGTCTGTGTTTCAACAGCTCTTGCCTTTTAATTGCTGAGTTCTATTCCAAGGTACAGATTCGTTTGTTTATTCATTTACCATGTGAAAGACATTTGAGTTGTTTCCAGTTTCTGGCAAATACAAATAAAAATACTACAAGCATTGACATACAAGTTTTGGCATAGATATCTTTTATTTTTGCTGAGCCAATGTCTAGGAGTGGGATTGTGTCACATCATGTCAAATTCTTGTCAGCTGTAGTCCAAGTGGTGGCACCATTTTATGTCCTTGCTGGCACTATGCACGAGTTGAGGTTGCTCTGAATCCTTGTCTGTACTTGAGGTGGTCAAGTTGTCTTTTATTTTTTTATATCGGCTGTGTAGTAAGTGTGTATTGATATCTCAGTGCAGTTTTAATTTGCATTTCTCTGATGACTTTTAATGCGGAGCCTCTTCATATGCTTATTTGTTATCTGTATTTGTATATCTTATTTGATGCCGTGTCTGCTTAAATCTTTTGCCCATTTTTTTTTAATTTGAGTTTTTTGTTTCCTTATTGTTGAATTTAGAAAGTTCTTTATAGGTTCTGAATCCTCATCCATTATTAGATGTATGATTTGCAAGTATTTTCTCCTGGTCCTTCCCTGGCTTATTTTTTTATTTTGACAGTGTAAAAGTTTTGATTTTGATGAAGTCTATTTTCTCAATTTTTCCTCTTATGGATCGTATCTTTGTGTTGTTTCTAAGAATTCTGCACAACTGGAGACCACAGAGATTCTCTTCTAAGTTTTTCTGTCTCCATCTGCACTTTGGTCTGTAACTCATTTTGAGTTACTTTTTGTATAGTCTACAGCCATACCACCCTGAATGCACTCAATCTTGTCCGATCTCAGAGTTAATTTTTATAGAAATGTGAGGTGTATATTTTCTTTTGCATGTGAACATCTAATTTTTTAGCATCATTTCTCAAGAGGACTATACGTTCTCTATTAAATTGCTTTCCTCCCTTTGCTAGAAATCAATTGACCATGTTAGTCTAGGATTCTTTTTGCTGATTTATGTGTCTTCCTTTTTCACCAATACTACTTTGTACAATGTCTTGATTACTGTAGCTTTACAGTAGATTTAAAACTTGGGTAGTATGTGTTGTCCTAATTTGTTCTTCTTTTTCAAAATTATTTTGGCTATGCTAGTTCCTTTGCCTTTCTATAGAAGTCTTTTCTAATCAGCTTGTTGTCAGATCGAAACAAAAAATAGGATAAGATTTTAATCTTTATGAAATTGAATCAATTTAAGGAGAACTGAGACATTAACAATATTAAGAATTCTGACCCATGAACATCTCTCTTTATTTATGTAAGTCTTTTTAAATCTCTCTTATCAGTGTGTTTTCATTTTCAGCATACAGATCCTGCAATATTTTGTTAGATTTGTACTTAAGTATCTCATTATTTTTGATGTTATCATAAATGGTATTATTTGTTTAACCTCAATTTCTAGCGGCTCCCTCCAAAGTCTTGTTAAACTCACTTCTGGTTCTTGGTAGCATTTTTGCAGTCTTTGGGATTTCCTATGTGAAAAGTCATGCTGTCTGTGAATAAAGACAATTCTATTAAATATTTTTTCTGTAGGCCTCCTATTATTTTCTTTGCTTCATTGCACTGGCTACAACTTTCATGGTTAAGCATGGCAAACACAACAGGAGTTGGGGCAAATGGCTACAAATACAAATAGTACCATTCATAAAGAGGAAGAGTGGTAAAAGCAGACATTGTCATCCTTGCTTTGCTCCCAGTCTAACAGGAGAAGAATTCAATCTGTTACCATTGACTGTGCTGTTAGCTGTGCTGTCCTTGGTAGATGCCCTTTATCAACTTAGGAATGTTCCCTCTGTTCCTGATGTGCTGCTATTCTGTTGCTATTGCGTGTGCTGCGTTTGAATGTGGTGTTATACTATAGCTAGTTCTAGAGTTCCTGCCTATACAGGACTCTCTGGGTGTTGTTGGGCCCATAGCTGTGTCTGATTTGCCTTTTATTGTGTCTCCATAAAAGCTGAATTGCATTGCATAGCCATTTGCACCAACTCCTGTTAAGTATGCTATGCTTAACCCTAAGAATGCAAATATTCCTGTTGGTTCATTTATTTATTTGGTGTATCAGATTACTATCTGGGTATCTTCCATTACTCTGAGTGAAATGAGATTTGAAGTTCATTGAGAGCATTTTTAATCATTGAGATATCATTATGTGATTCTATTAGTCATATGAGCACATGAGCATATGTCTATTAGTTTATGAGTCATATGAGATTTCCCCCCACATGCTTCTGCACCAGAGTGTTTAGCTCAAATAAACCACTTTACAAAGCTGTCCTCATCCCCAGCTGCTCTCCTAACATTACACAAAAGATTGCTGCTCTTTCTTTCTTTCTTTCTCTCTCTCTCTCTTTCTTTCTTTTCTTCCCTCCCTCCCTCCCTCCCTCCCTCCCTCCCTCCCTCCCTCCCTCCCTCCTTTCCTTCCTTCCTTCTTTCCCTTCCTCCCTCCTTCTTTTCTTTTCAAGACTGAGTCTCACTCTGTTGCCCAGGGTAGAGTGTGATGGCATCATCATAGCTCACAGTAACCTCAAACTCTTGGGTTCAAGCCATCCTCTTTCTTCAGCCTCCTGAATAGTTGAGACTACAGGCATGCCCCACCATGCTTGGCTAGTTTTTTCTTTCTTTCTTTTTTTTTCTCCTTTTTTAAAAGTAGAGATGGGGTTTCACTCTTACTCAGGCTGGCCTGAAACTCCTGAGCTCAAGGCAATCCACTCACCTTGGCCTCCCAGAGTGCTAGGATGATAGGTGTGAGCCACCGTGCCTGGCCATGCTACTATTATTTTGATGCCAACTGTGAGCACTTCCTACATGACGGAGTACGGCCTTGTGGTCAAGATTTTAAAATCTAGGGTCATATTCACCTAACTTCAAATTCCTGCTCTGCTAATTCTTGTTTGTTCTTGACTAAATTACTTAAACTCTCTGCAACTCAATGTTTTCACCTGTAAAATGGAAGCTATAATAGCATCTACTGCATAGGCATGTCAGGAGATGATTTCAGATTGGCCATGCCCTGTGCTAGTGCATCCTGACTGCTCAGTACATGCTGACGTGGAGAGCAGAGGAAGTTGTTAATGATGATAAAGGAGCTGATGACAATCAAATTGTGTGTCCAGACTTGACTCTGTGCATAGTGGGGCAGGAGCCTGGCAGGTACTAGTGAAGTCCGGCTCTGAGGGACGGGTTGTATTTGCAGAGGCCGGCACTGGATGCTCCCTGGAAGCCACACTGACCCCCTGAATTCTCAAGAATGAAGAAGCAAAACAAAGCTGGAACAACCCACTCACTCCAATATGTTGCTCCTTTAAGAATGAGCAATGATTAACAAGCTCTCCCATTCCCAGCCTCACATGTCACAAATAGCTTTCAAAGACAGTAACAATATTGTTTTCTCAAACACTTTTTCTTTTGGAAGAAAATTCTAACCTGGGGGTGTCAGAGACAGCTGCTATGGATGGTAGTGTCTACTCACTTAAAACACTTGTGAAAAAATCCAAATTTCTTCCATGTTCTACAAGGCTCTTGTGACTAAACTCCCATCTCACTTTCTTGGTCTCGGTTTCCCCTATTGGCAATATAGGATAGTGGTTAAAAGCTCAGATTTTGGAGTTGGACTGCCTGGATTCAGACTTTGTGTTTCTCGGCTATTTGACCTCAAGGAAATTATTATTATTACCCTCAGGGTTTCTGAAGTGTCATAAACCTTTTCCCCTCATGGTGTTGGAACCAATTGAGCAGCAGGAATTAATTCATCAACTTTATTATTAATAAGGCTTGATGGGACCTGCAGGCAAAATCAAGTTTCCCAAGTCTAGACATCTGGATTTGTCTGTGGGATGACTCTTAGCCTAGGTGTTCAAGGCAGGTAAAGAACCTCGGGTTTCTCCCTGTGGTAGTAGTCAGCTTACCAGATGGAGGGGTAGAGAAGGTGTGTGTTTTGAAGGTGGGGGTGGAGGCAGGTTACTTTGAAAATATCAAGAGCTTGGAAGGGAGTGGAATTCACATGCTCTGAGCTTTTATTAGACTCCCTATTTAGATACTGTAATCTTGGGATTTACAATAACAAATCTGTGTAAACGGTAGAATGTCCCTAGCTGAAACAGGAGAACGTCCCTACCTGACCACCTCCCTACATTGACCACCTCTTTAAGTTGACCTAATTTTCACAGACAGGACATGTACCACATGTACGTATCAGTACAGTAGGCCTAGTTGTTTATGTTGACCACTTCCATCTGCTGATGAATTCATTACAGTTCCTTGGATGGTCAGAAATTATAGAAATTCTATAGTATTTGGTTTTCATCCCTGTTTCCAGGTATATAGCTCCTAAAACTCTTGAGAATCCTGAAAGTATCACTACCTTTTTGTATGCTGATGGGATGATCAGTGGTTGGGATTCCTAGACAGTCTCAGTATGGGGGACTGGTTACCAGGTGAGTGAACCATGATCAGAGTAATGGAACTTTCAGCCCCTCTCATCAATGGCCAATGCTTTAACAATCATGCCTATGTAATGAGGCCTTCAAAAGCACTCAAAAGGTCAAGGTTAGAAGACCTTCAGGATAGCTGAGCTTGGAGGTTCCTGTACGGTGGTGTGCCCAGGGAGGGCAAGGAAGCTTCCCCTTTTCCCACACCTTTTCCCCCATTCCTGCCTCCCATCTGGCCATTGCTGTTTGTAGCCCCTTATAATAAGCCAATGGTCTAATAGATAGATGTTTTTCTGAGTTCTGTGAGCTGTTCTGGAGAATAATCAGATATGAGGAGGGCTTTGTGGAAGCCTCTGATTTATAGCCAAAGGGTCGGAAGCACAGGTAACAACCTGGACTTGCAATTGGTGTCTAAAGTTGTGAGAGGGTGAGACTGGGCTCTTAGCCTGTCTGGTGCTACCTCCAAATAGTGTCAGAAGAGAGGTAAATTGTAGGACATCTGTTGGTGTCTGTAGACAACTGGAGAATTATTTTGTGGGGGGAAAACTGTTGTCAGAGTGAATTACTGAGAGTAGTGTGAATATAGGGTGAAAAACGCCCCGCTCCGTATTCCGATATGTCATTTTGAGAGGAGGACATAAAAGGTGGAAGGCCAGGTAGAAGCTCCTTCCCAATCCTTTTAAGAAGCCTGAAGTCTCTCCTGAGTGCAGACAGAGATCCAGGGAGAGAAAAAGATGGGTTTCCACTTACTTAATCTTTTTGTCCTGGTCTGCTCAGCTGCAGACTGAGAGTAATAAGATAACGCTCCTTCGGGATTGTGGAGAGGCTTCTAGGAGAGAACACTATGTTCTCCTCCCAGGCTCCTGAGGACACTGCGTTGCGCTGGATCTAGAGCTGCTTCTCCTGAAAATTACTGGCGTTCCCAGGTCTTCAGCTCTTACCTCGACCCCTGTCAGGGTTCTGGGATTGGGGTGGGGTGGCTCATGTTTCTCCAGGTGGGAATTAGAGGCTGCCACCATAGGTGTCCTTTGCTTCAAACACTCTTGACAGTGGCTCTTCTTCTGGGGTTAAACCAGTAACTGTCACGCAACCGAGGATAGTGCTCTGTCCTCACCCTGCCTGGCCCCGGGAGACAGCTCCATCACTAGATTCCAAGAGAATGGTCTGCTGCTTTTCCTTCATATAATATTTGCTTCTCCTAAAAAAGCTTCAGGACATTCCTTCCAGGCTAAGGTCAGAGAAGGTTTGTGTGGTAGCACTCAGCGTACTATTTAATGTGATTCTACCAGCTCAGAGTGGCATCCGCCCATCTCAGCTCCTCCCTGGCTGGGATGAATGTCTTGACCACAGTGGAATATTGCCCAGTGCCTGGGGACACTTTACATTTTTCCCTCTTAGCTCACCAATCTTCATCTCGATATACTGAGATTTAATTTAGTCCCCAACTCTTCACATTCCTCTGCCAGGCATAATGGCAGGTCTTCAGCACATATCACATTGGTGGGGCTTTGCCTGGTGATGGCAGAGATCCCCGGAAAGGGAGGCACCTGGATCTGACGTCTAAGCCCAATAATCAATTAAAATGAGGAGCCATGGGCATTTGAGAAGAACCTTCTGCAATCTGGGTTTCTCCTTTCTTTTGAGTTTGCAAGTAGTAGGCACTGAGTCAAGATGATTCTGTCAGATCAAATTGTCAGTTAAAAATTCCTGCTAATAGTGCATTGAGGGCCCTGGAAGCGGGTCTATCCCAGTCAATGTTGACAGACCTCCATCAGGAAGGTAGGACAGTGGATGGTTAAGCTTGGTTCTAATCTCAGCTCCACCAGTATTAGATTTGTGATCTTGGACAATGCACAATGGTTCTGTGCTTTACTTCCTTTGTCTGTAAAGTGGATGATAATAGTAGTACCTACCTCCGAGAGTTACTGGTCAGAGAGGGGTCCAACCAGCTTGGGAGAAGGCACCAATCACTCTTCTTTGTTCAAAATCAGCATTTAAATTTTCTTTAATGATTTTTTTTTTTTTTTTTTTGTAAAATAACATGTGATAATGATTGAAGCAAGTTTTATAGCACAGAAAAGTTCAAAGAAGGAAATGAAAGGTGATCTCCAGTCTCACCCCATGGCAATAACCACCTTCAAAATCTGTAATCATAATTTCATCCTCTCTCTCCCTCTTTCCACGTACAGATGAAAGAAGAGATAGAAAAAAATAGAAATAGTCCATGCAAGTCTTTCAAAACAAAAAGTTTTAAATTAATTAATCTGTTATTTCATAGAAATAAAGGAACCTGAGGGAATTACTAAAACTTCACATGACTGTTTATGTCCAACTAGTGATAAGTTCCTCAAAGAGCCTACTGATGGTAAAACAGAAAGGTTATAAAAAAAATTAACAGGTTGAGGTTGCTATATTTTTAAATATAACTTTCCTATTTAAGTTTGTTTATAATTTCCCTAATATGGCAGTCTAGGAAATTTGACCTTCTTACTTTCACCTACCCTCTATTTCACAATTTTTATTAGTTATATAATTATTCTTTATATTTTATTTTTAAATGGCAATTATTATTGTTAAATAGCTCTAGTTTTATATTCTAATATGTTAATATTCAGCACCTATTCTTTTAAAACAATTTAAAATCTGTTTTTCTGAGTTCTTTATTTCAATCTACCTTTTGGTTGGCTGGATTTGATGGACAAGTATTTGTATTTCTTTCAAAGAGCTCATTATGCTATAGTCTCTGATTGTGTGCGTGAGTGTGTAGGGGAGAGATGTATGTATATGTTTCCATTTGGTTGTTGCCTTTGAATTTGAAGGTCAATTTCTTGGCTCCTAAAATTCTTAGGTCACTCTCCCTTTCCTCAGAATTTGTGATTCTCTCTCTTATGCTATTGAGCTCAGATTAGCCTGAGTTTTATCCTTGTAGGGAACTTGGATCTTCTGCTTATGTACCCATGGGATTGAATGGCGGGGGGGTGTATGTGAAGTTAGGTATGGATGGTGGTGGAGGTAAGGGTGAGGTGGTCGCAGAAGACTGTTCTTTCTGCTATAACAAAACACCCAAGATTTGGTAATTTATAAAGATCAGAAATATATTCCCCAACAGTTCTGGAGGCTTCAGAGTTCAAGACCAAGTGTCGGCAGGTTGGTGAAGGCCCCCTCTCTGCTTCCAAGACGGTGCCTTCTGGCTCCCCTTCTCTGATGTCTTCTGGCTCCATCTTCCATGGGGCCTGAAAACTGAGTCTTCACGTGGTAGACAGGATCCAAAAGCAAAAAGGGCCTAGTTAGTTACTCTAGCCCTTTTGTAAAGTCCCCAATCTCATCCATGGGGGCAAACCCTCATGGCCTAATCACTTCCTAAAGACCCCATCTTTTAATACACAGACATTCAAGCCCCGGTATGGTAGGAGTGAGGCCATTGAGTTAGTGTGAGGTGGTAGAGGTGGGAGTGGGAGGGAGTTGGGAAGACTGACTGGTAGGTGCTGATAGAGGTAGAAACAGAGTGGGTGAAGGGGAGAGAGGGACAAAGCTCAACACTCAGGGAGATGGCACTGAATCTCTTTCTCCATAATTTTGCAGCTCTGTTAAGAATAGAGCCAACTCCGCAGGAAACGAGAATTTTCATGAAAAGTGAGAATATGATTGCTTTACCTTATAGAGAAAACAGCCTTCCCATTCAGAGCATCTTTGCAAGAAGATGCAAGGAGAAACGGTACATTTCTATGAGTGTCTTAATTTAGAGAAAACTCTCTGCATGGCAGCAATGGCAACCCTACCATTTTTCATGTTTAAAGAGTCAAGTTTCACTTTCCCTGCTAGCAGAGAGGCCTTGGGCTCAGATAGCTCCAATTTATTTCTGTTTGGCTTTGTAGACCATTAAGCAATAGATTTGGCCACAGACTCGCCCTTCCTAATGATGTTTTTCTTGGGCTAATATGAAAAACCAGTTGGCAATTGCTGAGTAACCACAGGATGACAGCTTAGAGCAAGGACACAAGGGTCCAGATCTGTAACAAATGGTGAGAAGGAATGAGCATGTGATTTAGGCAATACTGAACCCACAAAAGTGGGCAAAGTACCCCTGAAGAGACATCTGTAATTCATTCTGCCAGAGGGTCTAACACAGATGGAGCCATCATGGCTCTGGAAAGCAACCATCACTACCCTTGAAGGACAAATGGGAAAAACCAGCCATTCAGTGCCAGGCTCCTTCCTTACTGAAGCCTAATTGGCACAAAGGGCTTTTATGATGTCCCAAAGCCAAGGTCTGTGATGATAGGACAGTGGAAAAGAAAACATACCATGCAAAATGAGACAGGGAAGCATTTGAAATCTGAGTTGGGCTCCAATTTTTCCACCTTGAAAAAAGAATATTCAAGGAACTTAATGATCTAAAGGAAGCAAATGGAAGGTTCTGGAGATGCTAATGAGAGCTCCCATTTCTTGAGTATGCACTCTGTGCCTTGCATTGTTCTAAGCACTGCACACGCACATGACCTTATTGGAGCCTGCCAGCTGTAAGATCTCAACTCTCCTAAGATCCTCATATCCAGGGTACGGGGCACATTGTCACTGACCCACGGAAGTACCTATAGCTCCAGTAGGGGAAAGACAACCAAGGAAATAGACCTTGGTGTGTGTTCTCTATGAAGGGTCCTCCACTTCCTCTGGGGATCCTGAGGTCCCTGTAACTGAGGAGGACACCTGTCCTACTTCCCTGTCCTTGCTGCATGGATACACTGCGAACTCTGAGTCTATTATAGCTCCACTCACTTTTTTTACCTGGTTCATAGTGGTGGCCAAGGGTTGCTGGAAATTCAAATGCTCTGACCTCTGGACTGTCTCCATCCTCACCCATCTGTGACTGCACCTTCTGAGACTCCTTTCCTTTAGCAAATTGCCTCTTCCTATGGTCTGTACCTCTACCCCCTTGACAACGTGGGACTTGGAAGGCTTCAGGTCTTTGAGGGAGGCAAAGTTCTTTCCCTGACAATTTCCACGTTTGCATGAGGGAGAGTGATGTGCTCAGACTTGGTGGAGTCCTCGTCTCTGCCCCCGGGAGCAGTGTGCTCAGCGTGCCCTCTCCAATGCTGTTGGTTTGTGTGACCACAGTGGAAGGGGGAGGACAGTGACCTCCTCTAAACACATGAGATGAGAAGACTGCGGCTTTGAGAGGTGAAAATATTTGCTCAACTGAACACATCTAAAATGTGGCAAAGCCAGAACTTGAACTTAAATCCCAAAGCCCCAACTTTGAACCACCATGGCTGACATGAAGTCACATCTCAGAATCAGCTCCAGAAATAAGCAGTAGTCATCTCCTCACACCTACCTAAACTTGACTCTTCTGCCAGCAGAGATAATCGTGGACTGTCGAGTTCTTACTGTCATGCCTCTGGCATACTGAGGCCTAGGTCCTCCTGGCCAGGGCCTGTCCCCCAGTGACGAGTTATGCTTAGACAGCAGGCTCTGCACCCCTTTGTCCTGCTTCCCTCCCTGTCCACAGACCTCTCTCCTTCCTCTTTGCTTTCTCTCCCACCTCTAGTCCCCACCAATATTATCTCTTTTTTACTTTGAAGTCAACCAGGAGATTTCTTTGCAGGGGGTGGGGGGAGAATGTGTCTAAAGAGGTCAAAGAGAGAGAGATGGGAAAGGGTCCTGGTGTCCCTCCCACTTTTCTTTCAACTCTGACTGTTGATCAAAGGTCTGGGTTCCAAAGACAGGACCAGTGTCAGTACCTAAGGGTGGCATTAAATGCTTAGAAAGGGGTATGGAATCAACTCATCAAGTGGATGAAAAATAAATAAATAATAAGTAAGCCAGGCAGAAGCAGGAAAAAAAAGAAAAGCCCTGCTGTTGGCCCAGTTTCCAAGGAGCTCTTTGATAATACAGTGACTCTAGGCCATACACATTGGTCACATTATTTATCACTGGAGCATGAATGTCCTAACCACATCCAAGGGCTTTCACTGGGCTTCTTAAATCATCCAGGACCACAATGAAATGCAAAAAGCCTAGTGGAGGATTGAGAACAAAGGAAAGGCAGTTCTGGCCCCCAACCTCCTCCCTCAAATCTGGAGTTAGCCCCAGGGCCCAAGTGCGACTTTCTCCTTTGTTCACTCTGCCATCTTTGTGTGTTGCTCTATGTGGTTGGGATAACTGAGCTGGTCTGTGAATTTGGTTGCTGCAACTTTTGTTTTTTTGCTGTTTGTTCTTGAAAATTGTTGAGCCTGTTCCTGAGAAATGGAATGCACCTGCAAGTAATTTGCTTTCTCCACATACCTGTAGAGCGTTTCTGTCTTTTCTCCCTTAAACTTCAGAAGTAGAAAAAGACAGGATGAAGCTGGCACAGTTTTGGTTGGGAGCAAGTTTAATATAAAAAGGAAAGAACAAGGCTCTTTTGGGCAGTGGGCTAGAGGTCTCGTGTCTCCTTCTGTCACTGAGCTCACTATGCAGCTCTGAGTGAATGATAGAATATCTCTGGTTTTCTGTTGCTCTGTGCATAAAATAGGGCCACTCTCTATGCCCTACTTCCTTTGCCTACTGGTCTGTAAGGTCCCCAGCCATGTGGTCTGGGTGAGACTGACGTTCTCTTTAGCTCCAAGTGTGACTCTGGCTTGGACCAATCAGCACTTTGCATTCTCTAGTACCATCATGATTGGTTCAGATATGGGCATGTGATCTAAGCCTGTCCAATTGAAGGGAACTTTAGGTTTTGGCTAGAAATGCGGGACCCAGATGTTATTTCTACTGGATGTGAATGAAGAATTGTGTGGTGTGAGAGGTATTTTCAACCATTTTACACCCTAAGGGGATGGACTATTTGAGAATGGAGCCAACATTAAAAAAAAAAATGAACTAATTGTAAATGGAGGAGGAGGAGGAGGTACAGGAGGAGGAAAGAAGAAGAAGAAAGAAAGAAAGAAGGAGGGGAAGGAGGAGGGGGAGGAGGAAGAAGAAGGAGAAGGAAGAGGAAGGAGGAGAGAAGAGGAAAAGAGGGGGTGAGGGGAAGGAGGAGGAGGAAGAGGAGGAAGCCAGAAAGAAATCAAGTCCCAATCTCAAAATATGAACACTAGATTAAACTTTGCTGAAAGCTTCTACCATCTCTGGGTCATTCAGTTAAATGAGCTAATGAATTCCCTTTATTGTTTGAATTTGGTTTTCTAAAAGGCATATAATCTAGAATTGACCCGAGTGCCATGGAATAGACCTTTTGGCCTTCAGAGTTTCTTCTAGAAGGGAAGAGAAAACAACAACAAACAACAACAAAATGTTTTTAGTTTACTGGTTTGTTCTAGGAACTGGGTTAGGCAAGAGAAAGCAGTGAGGAAGAGACTGTAATTCTGTCTTTAGACAAATTAGGCTGAGGTCCTTTAAATCCCAAAGGTGAGTCAAACCCCAAACCCGAGGGTGAGTAGTTCCAAGGCCTTCATACCTCAAAGGCAGCCTTTAAGGTGCTTTATCTCCCTGGCTGCATATAAGACTTTAATTGTTCATTTGGAGGATTTGAGTTTCACAATATCATGAATGCTTTGAGTATTTAGCTTAATACAAATTTTCTCATAGGGTGAGAATATTCATATATATTACCAGGGTGAGCCCTGGTATTGAGGGAATTAATCTTTAAAGTGCAACTAAATACTAATCAGAAAGATAACTAGTTCATAAAAGCCCATGTTACTCTCCCTTTTTTGGCTTGAGTCTTGGTTCTTTGAAAGTTGATCAGCACATTAGTGTTCACAAGACCTGGTACTTTGCAAATCAGATAGAATCTCATTGCACCAGCTTCCCTGATATCCTGGGGTTGGGGGGGGGGGGAGAATTGGCCAACTACATCTTGCTCGGCAATAAGAATTGGATGTGTTTCTAAGGCCACTTTCCCTGTGGGAGTGGAGATTGGGGTATGGTCAATCATCAATAATCTGAGGTGCTATAGACAGGATATTTACTGCCACACAGAATTGACTTTATTGCTTCAACTATGTGGCATAGATGCCAACACTTTCTGTCCCAACTTTGAACTTAACACCAAGGACAGACATTTCTAGTCAGTTGAGCACTCTTTCAATAAACAGGGAAGATATCTTCAAATTTCTGAAGGCAGTTGTCAGGAAAGCCATTCCCTATTTCTTTCACTTAGGATTCTTTTGGTTACAAGATGTAGGAAACTCAACTCATTTAAGTTTATGCAGAGAAGGGAACTTGATAGTTTCTAGGATGGCGCAGTTCAGAGGAAAGGCTGGCGGCAGGTCTGGCAGGAGTCAGGGCTCAAGTGATAACAGTCACAACACTGCTTCTGTCTCTCAGGTCTGCTGTTAGAACATGCGCTTCCCTGGAGCACCACCAGCCTCACGCCTGTGGGGAGGAGGCAGCCTGTGGGGGTGCCTCCCTTGCCAAGGTCAGCCTCTGCTGAGACCCTGGAGGCGGCAGCTGCTGCCAGAGGATTTCCTGCAGCTGTGGCAGGGATGGGCAATGGCTCTGGCAGCACCGCTCTCCCCACTGCTACTGCCCAGTGGCCTGTCCCTCTTCTGGGGCTGCTGTGCCTGAGAGGAACGAGGTGGGAGGTACAGCCTCAGCCCCCAGTTTCTCTCCTCTTGGGGTGTAGATTGGAGGGGGGTAGATACGCAGTCTTGCGTACCCACCATGCTTTTTATTTGGCTAAAACTGCCATCAGATAGATTGGGGCATTCACCTATGACCCCATGATCAAAATGATTTCCCCACTCATGCAAAAAACTGAGAGGGGCAATGTGACACCCTTTATCAACTGAAAGAATTGTAAAACCATTGGTTTCTGGAGAAGGAAGTGATATGTCAAATCCCATCTTCTTCAGTGGACACAACTTTTCTGTATCATGACCAGCTTAGAAAAATTGTAAAGGCTTATGAGATATATGCATATTCATATTACACATAATATGCTATTATATATAAACTTTAAAAAGGAGGATAGTTTTATTGATTCTAAGAGGCAATGAATACCTTTTAACTTAGAGGACAGATTTTTGAATCTGTCAATGAGAACTTTGGCATTGTTTTTGAGCTACTGAAGTGTTCACATATGGACACTTTCGAGAAAAGTAGCATGGAAATAGGTTTTAATATTTAATGGTAAAGTTAGATGTAGAGCATTCATGAAGCTTCAGTTATATCAGGGACCAGGGGTTAAGGCAATGACTTAAAGGAGTCTGCTCATGAACAAGAATCAGGGCCCCAGACAGAGAAAGGAATTTATCTAAGGCCAATTTGAATTACAATCAAAAGCTGTCCCTACTTTATTTCTCCTAATTTCTAGGCCCCAGCTCTGAGGTCTAGTGATGTCCTAACTCTGATACTTACTTTCTGGGCAAAGTTAAAGAAGTTAAGAGAGATAGAAAATTCTGGCATTATGTCTGTTTGGGAATATGTTACTCTTGCTCTCCTGGCATTTCTCTCCACTTATTTTGGTGACAGAGTCTTTCCTCTGCAGAAAGTATTCCATTTACTTTAGTTGAAACCAACACTTCCCTATACCCATAGGGAGCACTTTGGTTCTCATAAAGCAAAGGGTCCACAGGGATGGGCATGTGTCCTAAAGTTTGTATTCCTCTGATCAGAGGGATTGGTTGAAGGATGAGTATGTTCCACAAACCAAGTCAACTGAAGACCTTGCTAGGATTTTTACTCAATGCTATTGAGTGAAAAGTCTGTGTCTTCCCTCTCCTTGCTATGGAGAGCTATAAAGTTGAAGCTGACAATCAGAGTAACCAATTTAGTCACTCTGAAGGGGGAGCCTGTTTGGCAATGAAGCTAGCACAAAAGTGAGGAGAGAGAGGGAGGAAAAGGGAAGCTGGGATTCCTTAATACTGTATTACCTTGAATTTCTGCAGTTAGGTGACCTACCAAGTTCCCTTCTCTGTTTATTCATCTTGGTTTGAGTGGTGGCTATCACTTGGAATCCTAATAATTGGCTAGTTTGGCTATGATTCCCTGATGGTTGACATTGTGTCATTATGAAAACTTTGATGGCTGTCATAGGCACTAATAGCTTGGGCAGATGCAGGAAGTAGGAGTGAAGGACGGCTTTGTTGGTGGCCATGATAAGCCACTATGCTATTCTCTTTGATATTCTATTCAATAAAGCTGGTCCTCTAAATTGAGTTCAAAGGCAGTGGAAGGGTGTGGAGCTCTTACGCTTGACTCCAGGCTACAACATCACATTCAGACTCCACTGGCGGGAAACCTGGTGAAGACTTCGAGTAGTGGCCGATTCTACCACTCTAAGCTGGATTGCTTGGTATAAAATATTCCTGTTAGAACTGTCTAACTCAAAATTAGACAAAACTGTCATTGTGGGGGGTGGGGTGGAGTCAAGATGGCTGACTGAAGCCAGCTTTCCACAGAGGCTCCCGTCCAGAAGGAGAGTTAAAGGATAGAAATTTAGCAAGTAACCTGGTGGATTAGAGCTGCACCCAGAGAGAAGGTTGAAGAACACACATCAGCCCTGCTGAGGTGAGCTGTGACCCCAAGGATGCAAATAAAAGGTACAAAATTCATCACCAAGCAGACAGGAGTCCCTTCCCCCATGAGAATGGCTCGAACAGCTCAGAGTGCCCCACAAACAAACAAGCAAAGTTCAAAGGTCCTCCCACTACACTCCATGGGAGAGACCCTCTAAAAACTGGACCTACCTCCCCTACTGGGGTGCCACAGCATTCTCCTGCCAGGCATAAAACTGTATAAAATTGTATATATTCTCTACCTACAATGCTGAACTCACAACACTTCCCTCCACTCTCACTCTGAGGTGTGGCTCCCAGGAGTCCAGATTCTTGGGCGATTTCTCGAGGGGTGTGGACAGGGCCTAGACTGCAGCTGGTCAGTGCTGATTCTGCAGCATGGGACTGAGGAGAGGATGGTTGGCTGAGAGGGAACCATACCAGAGCAGCGATGCCCCGAGGCGCAGGGCAACAGCTAACAATTTTTTTGTTAACAGCTAACAATTTTTGCTAACAATAGGGGTCACTCCCAGATATTCTGAAGCCACACCCCCTGTCTCCCTGGGCAACCAGAGGAGGCCAGGCATCTTCTAAGGTGGCAAGCACTGTGGAACAGATCTGTGACAGAAATGTAGGCCCCATGAGTAAAGGGTTTACCTGAAGTGGTACCAGCCTGGGTGGAGTGTAGGGACTAGAAAACGCATGCACAGAGCCGGGAAGTTCCCAGGGCGGGGCTGACCCAGAGGACCACTTTACTGAGCCTAAGATGCACCCAGGGGATTGTCAGCCTATAGACAAAGGAAGGCAGGAGGCTAGAACTGAGAGCTAACCAAATAAAAACCTGCAGGAGCAAAGACAGGGACTGAGGTGCAGGCTCTGGGAACTTAAAACAGCTTCTCTTCAGCAGGGGAATTTAGCAGGGACAGAAACAATTTCCCGCAAAGTTGTTCTGTTCTGTTCTGTTAGTAACATCAATCAGGGGCGGGGCTAGAACTGAGTGAACACCCCCCAGCCTCCATCAAGTGCCCAAGGTTGTCAGACCCACCTCACCCTGCAGGATAGAGGCAGAGCAGTGGCCTGGCTGAGCAGATATAGATTTCCTTGTGATTCAGGCAGGTATAAACCCCTGGGGTATCTCTTCACTAGAGGCAACTGGGTCACATCCCTGCAGGGCTATCAGTGACTGGGTGTGACAGAGGAGCAAGGTGGGGAAGGAGGCATCAACCTTCCCAGACTGATCTATTTGCTGGGTGGGCCCTCCTGACTTCATGGAGCTTCGGAGCAAGCCATATCTGAGTTGTCACCAGACCCTTGCAATCCAGTTGCCAGAGACCTTTTAAACTCTCCCACCTGAGACAGATGCTGACTGAGAAAATTGATTTGGACTTTTGAACTGAACCAATCACCCTAGAGCTATTCAAGTGGTGCCCTGGGTGTGTGGTTGTAGGAAGATTTGATTTTCCTTTTCCAATTGTTGTCTGTGGGGGGGTGGGGTGACTTAATTGCTGGTATTTCTCCTTAGCTGAGACTTCAACCCAGAGTAACTGCTTCACTAGGGTTGAACAGAGACCAGCTGAAAATAAGACAGAACCACTTAGCCCCACCACACCAAACAGGTCCCCAGTTTCTCAGGGCATACCACTGTATGGGTCCTCGACAAAGCTCCAGGGGAAAAATCAAATGGTGTAAAATAACCATGGGGTGGAATCAGCAAAAAAAATTCTGGTAACATGAATAACCAGAATAGATCAACCCTCCCAAGGAAAGAGATGGCAGATGTAACTGAAGATCCCATTCATAAATTGCTGGCCAAGATGTCAGAAATCAAATTCAGAATTTGGATTGCAAACAAGATTAATAGAATGGAGGAAAATTTGGAATTAAAAATTCAAGGAGAAATTCAAAAGTTGTCTCAAGAATTTAACAAATTTAAAGGCAAAACCACCAAAGATTTTGATGCCCTGAAGCAGAATTTGCAGCCCTCAAAGATCTGAAAAATACAGTAGAATCCCTCAGTAACAGAGTGGAGCAAGCAGAAGAAAGGATTTCTGATATTGAAGACAAAGCTTTTGAATGCTCCCAAACTCTCAAAGAAGAAGAGAAATGGAGAGCAAAAACAGATTATTCTCTCAGAGAGCTCTG